>JAYKAV010003129.1:33450-148274 GCA_035582835.1 Phoebastria nigripes | reverse complement strand
TCTACTTCTGAAAGTGCACAGTTGATTTGAAATTCTAATTTTCTTTTTTTTTTTTTTTTTATTTAACTGTATTTTGGTATATGAAATACATGTTCTTGTGTGAACTTCTGCAGTTTTAGAATTGTGCTTTATTACTTCATACCAGCTGTTCTGTGGAAGACATAATCAATTAAATGGATAACCTGACTTCATACAGCTCTTATGACAAAACACTTACTATTTCTGTTGTTGCAAATAATACTTATAATTGCCCACTTTTTGTAAAATAAATTGACACAGTTAGTTTCAGTTGATTCTTTGGTTGGAACTGAAATCTTTCATTCCTAAAGAGGAATGCTAAACACTGCAGAAATTCCTATGTAGAATACAGCCTGTGCAGAATGCCAGAACAGATATGTAGTAAGTGTCTGGATTGACAGTTTCAGTTTCCAGCTTATATCCATCATTGTTCAGTACCAAACAACTAAATAAACCCTTACTGTTACTGGTTAGAGAGATAGGTATTCATGATACTTATCACCTGTACCGATTCATGAGACCTTCCACCCTGCTGTGCTTTTTTTGTATTCTTCAAAAAATTATTTTGTTTACATAGGTGCATCCAGGGCCTGAGGTGGGCAAATAGTAACTGCATTCATAACTAGGCTTTGATGCACAACTGTGGTCAAACTGTATGGATGGAGACTTGAAATCATATCTAGCTGGAGGGAGCTGTAAAACTCCTTATCATGAGCTGTAAAACTCCTTGTCATGAGATACTGAGTGTTAAAAGGGGTGGGTGGTTTTTTTAGTGGGCTCAATGGCTGGTTTATGAAAGAGAAATCCACTGAGGGTAATTAAATACAGAGAAACTACTTTGAATTAGAAATCCTTGAGCCTTGAGTCATTGGGAGACTTGGGGAATCTGCATGTTCTGTGCTTATACTCTTTTGTAGATACCTGCTTTTGCCCACTTACAGTGACAGGGTACTGGGCCAAATGAACTTTTGGGCTGACCCAGAACACTGCGCTTATGCTCTTACTTGGTCCTTTAGAAACCACCTTGTCTCTTCCGAGCATTTGAGACCTGGAATCTGTGGAGGCAGCACACTCAGCGAGCGGTTTGAGGAAAGATGGAGTGACTCAATTCTCTGGTCCCCATAGGATGGTACCTGGAGGAGATTTAAAAGTGGAGAGGCAGGGAAAACGAAGAGTGAAGGGAATGGGGGTGACAGGAAGGGAAAAAAGGAAATAAATATGCATAATTCTTTTCATGTAATTTGTAGAATTGGGGATCAATTTTGACCACATCTGGCAGAAGACACTAACAGTGCTACACCCATTAAAAGTAGCAGATGGCAGCATCATGAATGAGACTGATTTGGCTGGACCAATGGTCTTCTGTCTAGCTTTTGGAGCCACATTATTACTGGTAAGATATTGATTGCAAAATATTACTGTTTGTGCTTTAATATTCTTGGAAACACTGGGGAAAAAGCCAAGTTACCTATAGGTTTATTGGAAGTAACTTCTTGGCATGGAGGCCAAAAAAACACATCCTGACCCAGAATTCATAGCTAGATGGAAGAGGAGCTGGGGCTTCACACACTGCTGATGGAAATTAATGAGTTGACTATCACTTTACTTCAGTGGAGTTTGAATCCAAGTCTTTGTGCTTGGTTTTTGCATGGCAATTATTTCAATGGAATTCATATTTCTTTTCATACTTTGCTTTTGAGGAATATGGGTCCCTTTTGTCACAGGAATGGGTGTGACCCACGTTCTCAGATTTTTACCTGTTTGGGTTTTTTTTTTTTAATAGATTGAGATGTTTTACTTTCAGAATCATACCTTGTCTTTTTGCAGCATCTCTGTTATCCTGTGTCTTATCAGGAATCAGAACAATGAACACATTAAATATTTGAATATTTTCTTCATTTAGGAGTTTCTTTTATTTTTTAACTCTTAACTGTGTTTCATATTTGAGTCTATTTCCCTGTTTTGTTTCGTTGTATTTCTTTGCTCCATAGTCTTTATTCATTGTTCTTTACTGATATTCAAGAGGCAAGGAAACTCAAAATTCATGTGTGAAAAGTGATTTCATAAGTACTGTTACATTAGGCATGACTTTCAGTATCAAGACTCAGTCTGGTAAAACACTTCTAAAGTAAACCTGCTTTCAAATTGTTTATACTTCTTAATAGGTCAGCAGCTGTTGAAGCCTGGTGGTTTTTTCAGTTGAGCTTAATTGAAATAAGATTGTGCTTTAATGACTCAAAAGCATCAATTACAAAATGACAGATTAGCAGCAAACAGCATTCCTTGTCATTGAAAGCTTCAATATTTTTAATCAGTTTTCTTCTCTAGATGTCTTCAGGCACTGCATTTAGTCTTTGCCTAAAATTTCACATTGCTGTGACACTTAGAACACAGTGTTTTCGTACCAAGGGGACTTTAAGCCTACTTTTATAAGTAACCTTTATTTATGGAAACTAGGCCAGTAGAATTAATGAACGTGTTTATAATAGATGCATTTGAATGTTCTTTTCCTAAGAAATTATTACTTTCTCCTGTGTGCTTTTTTCTTCTAAAAAACTACATTGAGTGTAGTGAAAGAAAACAAGCTTAGCCTAGCAAAAAGATTAAAGCAGTTATGATTGTTTTCTATAGCGCTTGAGGAAGAAGAGAGCTGGGTTATAAGTAAACTTAGTTTGGAAGTTAGTAGTGGGAGACAGACCTCGAAGCTACACACTGTTGTAGCTTCAGTAATTGCATGGTCCTGTGTTCCTGCAGGGGTGGACACCATGCATTGTGTGCATTTTGATAGATGTTATAAGGGAAGCATCGATCTCATAGTTGGAAAAACATGATGACATAGGGTACATATGTTTTGAAATAATGCATGTGTGCTTTCTGCATACTTCTTAAGTAAGCAAAGTTCTGATTTTGACTTTTTAAAATCTACATGAGTTAATTCTGCAATTCATATACAGTGCTTTACAGCTCAGCTTCAACTGTTTCTGGGAATTTTTTGTAATTTAACTTTGTGGAGTCTGTCACAAATTAAAGGACTTTAGCTCTGGATTTGTCCAGAAGTTCCTGAATTACAATTTTTTTCTCTTTCTACACTAGTTCTGTAAAGATTATTATTGCGAGTAATCAGTCGGCATGAGAAGTTAGTTGATTAAACCCTGAAGAATTCATAGGCTTTTGCAGCCCAGATCAAAGAATAACAATTCGATCAAAATCTGTTCATCAGAATTCATAAAGTTAGGATAAATGTGCCTCTTGGGTGCCTAGAATATACAGGTGTCCTGGAATTCAGGTTGTGCGAAAATACTGCCTGTTGAATTTGAATATAGGAATTGGGGGTGGGGGACAACAGGGAAAATGAAGATACTATGTAAACATTCTTTCCTTTTCCCTTTGTGGGAGGCATTACTTGTTCTGGTAACTAACATGCATTACTCTGCTTGACTTTCAGGCTGGTAAAATTCAGTTTGGTTATGTGTATGGAATAAGTGCAATCGGATGTTTAGGGATGTTTTGTCTCCTGAACTTAATGAGCATGACGGGTGTCTCATTTGGCTGCGTTGCCAGTGTCCTTGGATACTGTCTTCTTCCTATGATCCTACTTTCCACTTTCGCAATTGTATTTTCATTGCAGTAAGTACATAAATTTTATAATTTGGTAATAGTTTCCTCCTATGATATGGTGAAGGAAGTTTTTAAAAGGAATTTTCATATTCAGTGATGAAGCTGCATATAATTTGAATATGACAGGAATTTGTAGTAAGTGTAAAAACATTAGTATCAACGGTCTTCAGGTATTTGCTGGATGAAAGATAGGTGAATACTGGTTTTATCTATAAGTCAAGTAACAGCTTTTAAATACATAGACTCAAATAACAATATCAAGTTTGTTTTCAGTCAGCTTTGAATCTGACGAATCTCAGTACCTGTAAAGTCTTAAAGTAATTATAATTTAAGATGGAAATTTGAATTTGACAAACAGAAGAAAATCAGTGTGATTCCTCATGGCTATCTGAAATCAGGGACGGAAAAGCAAGAACTTGCTACAGTTACTTTACTCACCGCTTTTACGTTTCATATGCACAAAGTTAATTTTGGGGTTTTTTTATGCTGTCATAATTGAMTAATATCGTTCTGAAGTCTTTACTGGAACTACTTCATTTAACGTCAAATATAAAAGCTAAAATTCATCTCAGAATCTGTAAAAGGTGTTAGAGGGAGTCCATTTACGACTCCTTTAAGCATATATACACAAGTCTTATATGAATTCTCTTTTTATTTCTGTCTTTACAGGGGAATGATGGGGATTATTCTCACGGCTGGAATCATTGGCTGGTGCAGCTTTTCTGCTTCCAAAATCTTTATTTCTGCCTTAGCAATGGAAGGACAACAACTTCTAGTAGCATACCCCTGTGCTTTATTGTATGGAGTCTTTGCTCTCATTTCTGTGTTTTGAGTAGACTGTCCAAACTGGACTCTAGTGGGCCAAAATGAAAACATCAACTTGGAACATTTAGTTGGACCAGAAACAGCTGCAAACAACTGTATAGTGTTGCTGTCACGAAACTTAGACCTGTTTTGAATCATCTGGAACAATGCAAACAAATGTCTTGTGTTCACTTTTTTAGGACTTTGAATACTGTTTTCAATTGACCTGAGGTGTCTATAGCTTTAATAAGTGTTCATGCTTATCAAGTTAATGTAATTTCTTTCCCATTCCTATGTCTTTAGAAAAGTAACTTTTGGTTGTTTATTTGAGGGTTGGGGTTTTTGTTTGTTTTTGGGGKTTTTTGTTTGTTTTTTGGGTTTTTTTAGGGGAGGGAGGGAGAAGGATTGCGGTTATAAATTGATAGATTTTTATCAGTGAAAGTTAACAGAACAGCAAATGCCATAGATTTGGGGTACTCTTTGAATAAATCTGCAGTAATAATAAACCTATTTCCTGTCCCCTCTTACCAAAAGCAAAATTCACAAATGAACACAAGCAATTAGAGTATTTTCTATATTTTAACAAATAGACTCTTAAGCTTTTTGGTCTCATTTATTTGTTCATTTGATGTGATAGTACTTCAGGATTTAAGATACTTAAATTATGAATTAGAAAACATGCTTAAAAGTTAAAGGGATCTGTAATTCTGTCACACTTGAAATATGAATACATTTGGATGTCTAAGTAGCTATACGTTAACTTGGATTTCTGAAGATGACTTCAACTAGAGTTTCTTTTCCTAATGGTGCACATACTAGTACATGAAGAGTAATCTCTTTTGCAGTACTTCCAAGAAAAAACACCATTTTGAAAATGTTATGCTTGTCAGTATTGTAGTTACTGTAAAATAATTTAAGGCATATTGATTAAATTTTCCTTAAATTTTGAAAAAGGTGTTTGATTTTTCTAATCTTTCTTTTTTAATGGAGTTCAGTTACTAAAATAGAAACTTCAATATTGAAGCAAAATCATATTTAAAACTGTATTCAGTTAGTGGATTTGATACTTGCTTCAGTCACAAATACTTAATCTTACATGAGAAGTATAATCTAGTTTGTGATGTTAGTCACTTACAAGAAGTCCTACAAGCGTAAGAAGTGGGAAACCAAAAATGGTTGTTCTTCACATAAGCACTTGCTAAATCTTAAAATAAGCAAGAAAAGGATACAGATGTATTTTAAGTCATACTGGGAAGGGGAGGTTACTTATGTAGATAGTAATTCCCTGCCTTGGAAATGAAAAAGCTCTATCACAGTGTTAGTTTATAACTACCATTTCTTCAGCAATTGAATCCAAGGGATTTAATTTCATTGAATTTACCACAGGTGTGAGTCTGATGTTCATCTGTCATGTCCATGGAATGTTCTGTTCGTAGACTTCAGGAGTTGAATCACTGGTCAGATGTGTTACGTTAACACCTCCTGGTAAGACTCAGTGTGCGAATGTGTCTTCAAAGGAAAGCTTTCATCTTACTGATACATGAATGAATAATTTCAAAGGCTTAGCACACATTTTTGTTCACTCTTTCCTTAGTTCTGCACGTTCTCCTAAAAATATCTTCCTAGTGCCACTAGAAGCTACTGACAAGGTCATTTGTTGGCCAGGGCCAGCTTTTGCTTGTGTCACTGGGAGTCGTGGGAAGTGTCATACGAGTGTAAAGCCTTTAAGAACCACTGATGCACAAAACCGTTCTGACTATGTACTGTAACTGGCTGTTACAATGAATTTTAAAACTCACACACACATAAAAAACTTCAGTTTCCTTCCAGAATCGAATTCAAGAGCCCAGATAATTTTCTACTTTGATATGTTATTACACATTGTCATCCTAAATAAAAGTGGCGAGTTGATTTTTATTTAGCAAAATGTTTTACTCCTGTACTTCGTAGTTCTGATTTCTTTGGATTAGTAGACCACGTCTGCCCTGGCGCACAAAGTTCTTACTCCTTTTAATGAAGAACATTACCTCCATGATGTCCTGTATTTGTGCAAATAAATTACAGTGATTACCTTTACTAATGAGGCCTAATTAAATACAGAATTGCTCTAGTAGGTATAAAAGCTCACATACTTTCTTGAGCACATCAGGTTCTAATACTCAAATATTGTATTTTTGTGAAGTGGGCTAATTAAGCTTACCTTGCATATACGAACGCAGTTCGTTTCTTAAAGCTTGCACTGATTCTGTAGGTAGCTTCCAGGGTGATTACTTAGGTGTTAAACTGTTACAAATAACCTTTTCTCTCACCACAGCACGAGCAAACTAAGTGCACAGGAAAAACATTAAAATGAGCTTGTCTTAGTATAGCACTGGCAATACAGCTGCTGAGTTTGGAAAGACCATATGAAAAGGTATTTATTTAGGTATATATGTTCACAAAGTCCTTGCTCTGGCAGTAGAGGATACTACACGTTCTACTCGAGCAGTGAGGTTTGACCAGTGAGTTTCAGGAGCATTTTGTGTTCTTCAGCTCACATTGTAGAGAGTTAAGCAGTGAATTTCTGACTGGACTCTTGGGGGCAGGAGAGAAGCAGATGGGAGTAGAAGGTCAAATGCTTTAATTCATAGAGGACTTTATAAAAACACAATGTTATGTCTAGACTGGTAGTCTTAAATATCCCAAATTTCTGGTACATTAATTAATGTGATTCCATTGACTGTGTTTATTGCCTTTCCAAAATCAATTCCATTGATTTTCTGTAATAATGTTTTGTCCTAGATCTTGCTTCAATTTTAGTTACATTTCAGACTATTTAATCTTGCCATCACATAGAATGACAAGATTGTATGCTGTAATTCTTTACTCCCACATTTGACTTTCATATTTAGTAGGACTTTTTTCTTTTTACTTTCTAAATCTGAACTCTTCCCCCACAGTCTGTTAACATCAATATTCTCATCTGGTTTTCAGATTAAATACTAACATTACTTGCTTCCATCCTGCATTGTCTCTTGACATTTTCATGTTAATCAGCTTAAAGCATTCAAATATGAATGCTGGTGTTGCTTTTTTAAAACCACTTTTGTTATCACASCCAATCTTGAAGTTACTTCCTATTCTACAAAAGTTAAGTTACCTTTCCCATTTTGTCCATTTTTTGTCCCAGTTTGTCAATGTTTTGACAGTGGCTTTGTTTTTCAGGTCACTTGTTTTGCTATGAGGCAGCTGCTGACTGTAGTTCAGTTTGTTTCTATAGGCAACATTTCTGTAAGTATCAACAAATCACATGGCACGTCCTTTACTAAAAAGCATGTTTTTTCTGTGCTCTTATGCCTTTCATCTGTGCACTGGTGTTGGCATCTGTTCTTGAGGGGCTATTACTTGTTTAGTGATGGATGAATACCTTCAGAAGCCACAGAGAGCAGGGACTGATTTGGTATTTTCTGTGAAGCCAGATGTTCCTCCATCCTCGCGGCTGGAGAGGAGCATCCTGGATTTGTATGGGGAGCACCAACATCGCTGTGCACCAGCATCACTYGTGCTTTGCACTGCCTTCTCTCCAAAACGATTACCTTATTTCCATGGAGTTGAGCGGTCCACACTGGGTTACTGTAGAGGCCATTCGTTTGGGTCTGTAGTAAGAAGCTGGAATACCCTTAGGCTTGTCTCCAGGTATCRGCAGCAGGACGTTTTCTCTGGATAATCCGTGCACGGTTGCAGTTGGGCACATGGTTCGTGGTGCGAAGGCTGGGCTGGGTCACAGCCCGAGAGCAGTCAGTGGGAGTCACTTGCTAATGCACTAACGGTGCATTAGTTCGTATCAATACCATTGTTTAAAAGTTTGTAAATGTTTTTTAGGAACCACATTGGCTAAAAGAACAGCCAGGGCTTTGGGTTATAACACATACGTTACACCACAGAAGCAGGGTTTGCAAAAGAGAGCATCTTCTCACTATGGCAGTTGATTTACCTGGACAAGCTTTCAGTCTCTGTGTCCTCACCGAGATGCTTTGGAGTGTCTGCTGTCAATGTTACATGCTGCATCTTAACAAAAAATGAAGGAATGGAGTAACTGGGGCTTGCTGTTTCCTGCTTCTCCACTGGGTGGGCTTGCAACATATCTGATGTGCCACAACATATCTGATGTGCCACAACATATCTGATGTACTACGATATGTCTGCTGTGCTGCAATGCTTCTGATGTACTGTAAGGCAGGACTCAGGGCTGGCACAACTCAGTGTCAGGAAGCCTTTCCCCTCCTTCTCCCCTCCTTGCTTGTCTCCCCCAACATCAATAGCAATTACGTTCCCAGGTAGTCAAACTGCTAATGTTGTCAAGCTGGGTTTCTGTTCCCTGTAACGGGGAAGGGATTCATTTCAGTCACGGCCTGTCAAATTAGCGGAGATGCTGTGAGCGCTGGGTAGCCCTCCTGGCAATGGGAAACCTTTGCTACATCTCATTCTTTGTATAAAGCTGTAGTATTTCTGACCAGCTTTTTTTTCCACGTTACCAGGAAGTCTCTTCATTTTCTGTATGCAGTCYAAAAGCACATAAAATTATTTTTCTCTAGGTAATACACTGCCTTTCCAACTGTTGGGTGATACAGACAGGCAAGCTCTTCCCTAGCATGGATCACATTGTGTTGTAGCACTGTCTTGGTACCTTTTGTCCGTGTAAGTTGAAATATCCTTCCTTTGCTATACTTTTTAAATTTAGTTAAATAGCATCCCTCTCAGAACTAAAACAATTTATTTACACAATCTACAGGATTAGAAAGGTTTTTAAAATATTTTTTGTTGTTTAGGAGTTGCAAGCCTTAATATGTCAAGATGTGAGGACCTCAGGTTATTTATTGTGGTTATCCTTGAGTGTCCTGTGAGGTGGGGAAGTTCCGTTGTCCTGTTTTGTAGACGAAGAATGGAGTAGAGAGGTGCCTGTAATTTGTGTAAGTCCTGCTGCATTTGACCATCTTTATGCCAGCAAAACGTAACGGGGTATTTCTCCAGGGGGCAATTCTCAGTCCAGCTCTCTGGGATGCGGTTTGAAAGTGGGAGGAGGTTTTGTAATTGGAAAGTCTGTTGATTGTGTTTGCCAGCTTTGTGCTTTCCTAATCAAAGCCAGCAGGCCATTAGCCAAACAGCAGTCCATGCTTTGGGAAGGACTGCAAGCATTGTGCTCTTAAGGGCATTTTTTTTCTCCTATTATTTCTTTGCTTTATTGTAGGAAGTACTGACATTAGAAAAGCGAGGATTCTCTGGTCCTCATCAGGACTGGTGAAGTGGAAGATTGTCTAAAATTAGACACTAGTCCTGGAATAGGCCTCTCTCACAAATTGTACTGTAATTACGTGTCTTTAGGAAGAAGGGCGTTGCTCTATTTCTTTACAAACTGAACTCCACCACATAGTTCTTGGAATTACAATGCCCTTACCATATACATTTCTATTCATTTTTTCCTAATATTCTTGCTTTTCTGCTGTTAGCATAGGAAAATCTAATCTTGGATACCTGCCTTACCTACTGCTCTATCAGACCTATTTGCTTTTCAGTTGCGGAATTTGCATCCGCTTTTGTGCAAGAGCTGAAGCCAAAGGTAAGAAGCATTCTGTGCTTCCATCGGAAAGACAACCCCAGCTCCCACGAGCCATTCTCTCTACTGCACGTGGCCACTGCAGTGACATGAAGTTACCATCAGGCTTTGAACCAGACCCTGCCGAAGGCACTCTTTACTTACCTGTGTTTTCTCAAGTCTGGGGAATAATGATCTACTGCTGAAGAGAAGTCAGGAAAATTCCCTCTCTCTAGACTGCCCGTTCCCCGGCACAAAGTGTTAGGTAGCTCCTGAGGCACAGGGTGTGGTTTTCCCTCTGTAAATACGTGGTTTGCATCTCATGTTGCTAAATGCATTACAGGAGGATATTTCACCTCTGAGATCTGCACAGGGTTTCCTCCCGCACAGCTTGTCCACCGGTAAGCCTGTCAGAGGGAGGTCACTAGAGATGTACACTTTAATGGTCCAGCTGAGTGCTGGTCCCAGAACTTTTTGGCAGAGTCTTTCCAGGCCCATTGGCAGCAAGCACCTGTGAAGGCTTATCTTCAGCAGTTTTTATGAATCCAAACTCAAGGCTGTTTGGGCCTCAGGATAAAATCCAGGCGTTCTTACTTGGGGCGTGATTTATCCCACTCCAGTGGGTGCCAGCTTCTCAGTTCTTTTTCAGGCAGATTTCCCATTTAGCTCAATAGGAGACTTAGCTGAATCAACAAGATGAGTATTTGGCCAATAATTATGTCAGGCAAATCTGGACAAATATCCTCACTTACAAATAAACCTGACAGGCTAGGACACTTGGCTAGTACCTCTACTCCAGTCAACATCAGACCCAAGCGATGCCCAGCTTCCCAAGACTGCGCTCGGACTAGCTGCATCCACAGAAGAAAGAATTTCAGTGTTGATAGATCGATGACAGCTCCTTACCTCAGAAATGTACGGCGTCTGAAAAATATGTTCATAGAGGACTTTTGTTTTAGTAAAGGATACAATCTGCAGAAGTGAAAATCCATCTTAGAAACTGTATTAACCGGTTCATGTTCAATTACCCAAGAAAGTTGAAGCTCATATTGTCCTCATACCATCAAGACAAACACTAAAGACTCACGACAGGTTATGGAGGACTTTAATGAGTTCAGTGCCTTTTTCTTTATTTAATCTTCACTTTATTAATATGAGTCAATCTTCTGATTGTTTTAGCGGCTAGTTCAAATGTTAATTGTCAATAGGAAAAGATAATCTAGCATCTTGGCAAGGCTCTGCTGGTAGTGTGGCTGCTTTATTGAATCACAGATGGAAACATTTAAATTCAGGATGATTTTCTCATTCCAGTGTTTTGTCCCAATTAAAAATTACTGGTTCAGACAAGGTTAGGAGATGTAAAGAAGGCAGTGTCTGCACTTAACTAATGCCAACAGCAGATGTCACATTACTTGCCACTCTGCTTTCTTACAGATTCATTTAGCCAAATTCTGCCAAATACCCATTTGGTTTATTTTAAAAGCCCTGAGCCTGCAAGGTACAGAATTACCTTTAATTGTTTTATATGGGATTTGAGAAATTTTAACATTCCCCTTGAGGATACAAAGAGTGTGTTTTATCTTTTGGAATAGGCTGTTCCAGGAAAGTCAGATGGGGTTCTCTGCACAGCAGATATACCGTGAAACCACACACTTCTGGCTAGCTTGTCACCATCTCATCGCACTCAGCGCAAGATCAGTCTAGTGGCCTCTCTCATGGAATTGTATCCAGATTTTCTGAAGTGAGACCTCAAAACTCATCTCTGAAAATCATATGGATGCCCTGTTTGTCACCCTCCTGTGAGCACTTAGTTTGGTTCCCCAGGGAAGCCCCTTCCTCTGGGTCCGCTGTTACGGGGCTGGGGTGTGCACATGCAGTCAGCGGTGAAGCCCCATTTCTCCACCATGGGAGAGCAGGCAGGACCCAGCATGTGGGGCTGAACGCAGAGCCCTCTGGTGTTATGCCAGTTTTCTAATGCCATCCGTTGGATTAACACCCATGATTTGTTGCCTTGGCCACTTCCGTGGCTGTCTCTCTGGGGCCCCCTGTGAAGGCTCCCTGTTCCCACATCCTCCTCTGCTCTCGGCTGTAGAAGGTCAGTCTGGATGGGACCGAGAGAAGTCCATCACCTGGTGTAAAGGCAAGATTAACTCATTTCTGACAGATAGGTCTGACCTGTCCTTTAAAACTCCAGCTGGAGGGAAATGACACAATCTCCCTTGAATACCTTGTCAGTGCTTTGCTAACTTTATGATTAGAAAATGGTCCATGATGTCAGGCTTATTTCTTCCTATTTCTTCCTCCCTTTAATGCACTTCATTATTACTATTCTATCCACAATAGACATGAAAGACAGCTTATTCTCTTCCTTTTGGCAGCAGCCTCTTACATAATGGTGAACTCGTTCTAATTTCCCCTGTCATTCTTCTCTTTTCTTGAAAAAAACCTGTTTGACTATCCACTGCAATCCCCAAATCCTCTTCTACAGAAAAGCTACTGAGCCCATGGTTACCCATCTTGTTTATAGGCATTGACATTTCTTCTTTAAAGTAGTGTTGTGCGCTGTACTGAATTCCATCTTAACAATTCAGATCATTTCTCCAATTTATGTAGATCAATTTGAACTCTAATCCCATCTCCAAAGTGATTGCAATGCCTTCCACTTTATTATCGTCTTTAAATTTCATCCCCCAAGTTGATTAAAATAGTGAATAGTGCAGACTGAGGGTGGGGTGCATCGCCTGCATTTAATAGTGATGCAGTCATAATTTTGYGCTCACATTTCAACCTTTATAGTAATTTTTTCTGAACTGTTTCTTGTAAATCACGATTTCACATCTGCTGCTCCCCCGTCTTTAATAAGACTGGTTACCTGTGGAAGAAGAATAACTAGGTTTTCTTAACCTGCTTTCTCTCTTACAATCCCGTATTGGCTGTTTCTTATCACCTCATTTTSTTCTATGTATTTACGGACTGATTCTTTTAATTATTTCCCAGCCTCCTTATAGGCATTAACATTTGTTCCTCAGGTCCTCTTTTTAAAAAGAGCTTTATTTATCCCTCTGTAACTAMAGCATTTGTGGCCCCATCCCCGCACTTACTGCATGCATTCTCAAGACGATTGCAGGTGGCTGAGAAATTGCTCTATCTAGTTCCCTGAGAATCCTCTAGTATCGTTTAATAAGCCTCCGTGGACACACAATTTACAGAAATTGTCTTAACCTTTTAAGGGTTTAAGCATTTGGTCACAGCTGGTGTTTTGGTGAGGGCTCACATAAAAAGGGCAYGTTAACCTCCTGATCACCATGCAGCACTTGCTTTCCTTCCCCGTTAAGTAATGGTCATGTACTTTGCTTTTACTTTTTCTTCTGATATATGCATACAAACTTTTGTAAGTCTTGTTTGCAGCTTTGTTTCTCGATCACTTATTACTCTTCCATTTACCTCAGCATAGGTTGCTTATTTTTTCACCATCTTTACTAGAAGAACATGCATCGAATTTTCTTTGGCCTCATTTACTGTCGTCGACCATTGAGATGTTATTTACAGAAGAAGCTGAAATAGTAAGACTAGAGTGTTATAAAAGTAGTGCTCAGTATTGTAACCTTCTCAATGCCTGTCAGACAAACAATTTCACCACTGAATATTTTGGGTCTACTTCAGTCTTTAAATACATGCGAAATGGTGGCTTTGAGTGCTTTTGGATTACTCAACACATGAGAAGAGGGTCCTTGTTTCGCTTTGAATTGTTTGTTTGGAGGAATATTTGCTCAATCCTCTGCAAATCAGGTCGCTGATTTTAGCAGCCAGCCTTGAGTTAAACAAATCTGGGAATTAACTGGCCTGAGTTCAGTTAATCAATTGTAAAATGGGTTTGCTAATTCTGGAGCTGCAGCAATCTGCAGAGGAGTAGGGGGGGGTGGTTTGAAGACAGACCGAACTACCAGGGGCAAACTAGAGCAATGTCATTTTTAACAACACGAAGCTAAAGGTAAGCACTGTGCTATGAGTGGAATCTGCTTGTGCAAGTTAYCAGTCCGGTGTTTTCCCGTAAAAAATGTGCTCTTCAGTAAAATAGTTAAATCATTTAATTACAYTTTATTTGAATAAAAGGCCACAGCAGTTGTATTGTTCTTAAAAGCTAAAGAATGAAAAGGGATATGCGGATATAATCTTACGTGGAAAAAGAATGYCCCAGGTATGGATTTCAGTAGCAACGATTCAGTAACAAGAATATCTGCTTGATTAGCTGCAATTGGCTTTAATGTTTTCTCTTGCTATTTTATACTGTCCTGGATTTCTTATAATCTAAATCCTTTTATCTAAACTAGAGGTACTTAACTATCATGTAATAGTAGGTTTGATCTGGAGGTTGAGAATTCACAGTTTTATATGTCAGTAACAGCTTTCTGAGAGACGCAGATGTTTCATGTTAACTTAATTTCAGTATCTTTTAGACTGAATGCATTTATTTATTCACATGTTTACACAATCAAGATAATGATTCTGATGCCATGGGGTAGTTTATTTCTGTTCATTTATTTAATGTTTAAATAACATTATCTGCTTTAAATATCAAGGTTTGCGGGGGGGGGGGGGGTGTTGGTTTTTTTTAATTGAACAGACCTCTCTCATTTCACTCCTTAATCTCTGGCGATTTCACTGTCATATCTGAATAAAGCATCAGAATTAAATTTTAAATATGCATATTGACAAAAGACAAGAAGATCATAATTATAAATGATTGATTGGTCCAAGCCCACATCATTGGATTAATTCTTCACTCCTTCGCACCACTGTTAATTTGGAATAAATTTGCAGCAATCAAGTGATCTTAACTCGTGTGGTAAGTACGGAGATCTTAATGTTCTGCCTGAGCTTTAATTGAGCTTAAAAGGCCTAATTCTGCCTCCAATCTATTCTTATTTTTGTTTCAGACATGGAGTGAATGTAGAGCTTAAATTTGAAAATGATCCTCCCGTCTACATATTAGCTAGTGATAGTTTTCCCACCCAGCCATTGCTTCCATTAATAGGCTCAAACTTTCACGCAAGGATGGAGGATACAGTGCAGCCGTGCTGATGTGCTGCTATAGCTGCTGAGGTAGTTTTATAGCAGATCACTTAAACATATGGATGTATGGAATGGGATTACATTTTCATCATGTTACTCCTATCACTTCTCATAAGATCTGTTGTGAATATAGAGTGATTTATTTAGAGAATGCCARGAGGGAATAAAGCCACAAAAGATCTCAGAGCTTCAGAGTGAGGTAAATAGGAGGTCGTAATATATTTAACAAATGATCACAAAAAACACAGGGAGAGAGAGAGGAAAAATCCATCCTTGGCTATGAAGTTGTTTAAATGTAAGAGTCGGGAGCACTGTTCAGTTGGGAGTATTTTCTTGGCTTTTCCCTGCATAAATAAATCATCACAGCGTACGTAGGGGACGTGGTGATATGTAGTAAATTCTACCCTGAAAGCCCCTCGCCCCGCACTCCCCTCCCCGTCGCGATACCAAACCCTGCACGATGCCAAGCTGGAGCGCGACCCTGGGCGTGGTGTGTGGGATGCTCCCGGGGGATGCAGCCGTGGGATGCTCCCGGGCGGCATCTGGCCATCGGTGGGGCCAGGGCTGGCGGCCGAGCAGCGCAGGGGGATGCAGCAGAGCCCGCAGCGAGCCCACAGCCCGGGGGAGCTGCGCGGCTCGCACAAAGCAGAGAGCAAGCCTCCTGGTAAGACACAGAAAGCGTTTCCCTTTCCTTCCGAGTATAACGGGGTCTGAGGCAGCTTTCTGCCTCCTGCCTGCCAGCGTCTGCCTGTGTCTGTAGACAGGATGCAGAGGATAAATGGTCAAAAAAACCCCACCAAAACCCAAAAAACAAGAAAAACCACCCCTTGGTTCTTCTTTGTATTTTTTGCATTCAGTATCTTTCAGATAGTTACACAAGACATCCAAAATTTTACCTTGTAAAAAAAATAGATCTGTTTAATTAGGGAATACGGGATGAAAAGAATAATGCCTCTTCTGTTTGTGTGCACACAAATGGTGAAACAACTAATTTTTTTTTTTTTTTTTTTTTTTTTTTGTAGGTTCCTTTTATTTGGGATTGAGAAATGGATGACAAAAAAAGGAAGAGCTGGGTTGTCTCCTGGCATCACAGACAAACTGAAAGTTTTCCTATAACTTACAAGGAAATTTTCCTACAGGCAGAGCTGCAACAGTGACACATTTTAGATTCAGATCTAGATCTAGCATGTTTAGCCAGTTGACACTTCTTTTTTAGGCCAGCATAAGAGTTTTGWAGTGAGATACTCAGTCTATAAGCAGACAGGTGTATTCACACAGACGTCAGTGCTCGTGGAGCGAATTCACGCGATGCAGAGCCCGCTCTGCAGCTTGTCCACAAGCTACATAACCGCCCATCGTTAGTTCTCACAGCAAAGCCTCACTAGCAGAGAAAAAAAACCAAACCAAACCAAAACCAGCTAAGTAGAAGAACAGAATGTTAATTTGCCATTAAATCAAATTGGGGTTGTGAACAGATTATCTATTGCAGGTTACAGATAAGCAGGAGGACAAAATTGGAAAGAGGCAAAGTTAGAAGTTCTTAAACTATCGATTATCAATGAAATCTGACTTGGCGTATGTGTGACTTGTGCTCAAATACCATCCTTTATTATGAGCTTTGGCTGCTCATCAGCCCACCTTTCCAGTCCAAACTGGGAATGCAGTGGTGGGCCTTCCCAGCCCGGCTGGCTCCCGTATGGAGCAGCCTGGACCACCGATGGGGGGTGCGGGGGGCACAGGAGCGTGTGCTGCCCAGGAGGATGCTGCCGGGGGGGGGGGGCTTTCACCCCTCCCCACCTCCCTCTCCCGTCTGCTCCCCCCGGTACACAACTGCCAGCAAAACAGAGACTTTACCCCCAGCTGCACCTACCCTTTCAATTCTGGTGCCTATGAGTGCTGTTGTTATTAATTTCACCTTTCACCTAAGCCTTTCTCCGGGCTGCCTTTGTCTCGGGCTGGGGGTCTCCCTGGCACGGAGAAGGCAGCAGTGTCGCTGCGTCCGTGAATCCCCCTGTCAGCGGGAGCGAGGAGCTGTAATTAAGGTTATGTGCTGCAGAGTGGAGAGGGGGAGAGGAGGAAGAACTGGCAGGGAGCTACGAATGTAATTGTTTCCAATTGAATCGCAGAAGCAGTAAAAACTGCTGTCAACCTAACTTTTGTAATTGTTACGTAGTCATACCAAATATTCCTTCTTACTCTCAAATAACAAATGTTATTAAAGTAATTTCTCTCCATCATGAATTAGATGTGAATGCGGTAAGTATTCATAATCTATTAAAAATTAATCCTGTTTTGAGTAGCATGAAAATATTCAAATTAGATTATTTCAGATCATGTTTTTAAAAGCAAGGAAGACTTTCTTATTTTGTCATTAAAATRTATCCTAGCAATACTGTACAGTACCTGCAACTCACAGCCAGAAATATGCGTCAAGTTGATATGAAACATATTGTTTTTCAATAGTACAGTAATTCTGCTACACAATACCTTATTCTTACCCGGGAGTCCAGCTCTGGGTGAGAAAACTAATTTTACTGACGTGGAGAACCTTACCAGCTGAAACTTAGCAGAGTTTCATATACTGGGGATCCCGATGGACTTCAAAGACTGGAGGTAAGAAAAAAAAAGTCTTAAATCATATGGCCCCTTTCCCTGCCAATGCAGAGCTATTCCTTTCTGTGCATAATCCAGGCTACTTTTAAACATGCTAATGACTTTCCACTGCATTGCTGAGAGGAGGCAATGCATCCCTAAACAAAGGAGGTATCTTCCTTAAGTTACGATGAATTGCCCTTTAACCGTGGCACTTGAGAGCATCTTAAATATACATTGGAGAAATACAACAACAGTTTTTGTCTTTCTGCCACAATCTGTAATTAGTGGGCTTCACTGATTTGTAGGGATTTTTTGCTCCTATTTCTTTCTGATTATTTCGTCTGTATAAGTGAGTCTGCATGCTCTTTGTGTGTGCAGCATTTTTGAGGAGATACTAATGTTTTCATTAGTAGCTCTGAAGCAGTCACATTCAGCTCTCTCCCTGCTTCTACCTCCAGCACATTTGTTTGCTTGTTTTCACTCTGGATTGCTAAGCAGATGATTGAATAACCGCAGAGGCCATTTCTTGTTCCTTCATTATTTTCAAAGCAAATACAGGCAGAATTCTAGACCCTGGAGAAAATACAGCTAAGCTAGATTTTGAAATTGTAAAGCGCTGGCAGCAGCTAGATAATACTCATTAAAAACATCAAGCTGAAGCTCTGAAACCTCTCTTCGGTTTACACAGTAATTCGGCTGGAATCATGTTCTATGGGAGTTTTTTCCATGGAAACCTGAATTGTAATCCCCCAAACAACTCGCTTCATTCTGATGTATATGGGCTTGATGTTTAGATACCACCCGGCTATGTTAGTCTGGTTGCTATGGTCCTGTTTTCTTTTTCATATAACCTTTGATTAATACACTAACCATCGCAAGAAGTTGGAGGACTGGTATATGAACATGCCGTATGGAGTGCGCTGGGTAGAGATGGGCTTGCTAGATGCAGAAACGCTGCTAGTTTCTTCCAAGAAACTCTGGCAGTATAAACAGCCTTGGCCTGTGCTTATGTAGTATCTCAATCCCCTCCGCACCGCTGCCAAGATTTCTCACTGCAGATTTTTTTTTCACCCGTCATCCCCACCCCATCCCTYGGTGCTGGAGCCTGCTCGCAGCCCGGCCGGGTTGCCTGTGATTTACAGCACATCCAGCTCTCCCAGCTCCAGCCCCTCGCAAACCAAGATGAACGTTGCTCGTGGCTTGGTGCGGGTGGCTTGCGCAACACACGCGGCAGGCTCGGACCCGGGTCACGCAATGCAAAAAGCTGACGTCTTTACCCAGCTTGGGCCCTTGCAGCTTTTTTCTATTATCATCAAGTTTCTTTTATTTACAGCCTGCAGCTAATCAAGGTGGCAAATCTTCAGATGATACATCTTGGCAAGAGTGTTGACTTTCAAGCACAAGAGTAACCCATGAATGCAACACTTGATGAAGCTTAGAAAGCCAACAAAGCTTCATGGATCATAATTCTGCTCCAGTTTTCTCCTACTGTAAAATGCCTTTTCCCTTTTTACCAGTCTCAGTCAATCCAGTTTACAAAGATGTTGGTTAATTATTATCATCTCTATATCACAGAGGGAGAAACTGAGACGTGGAGAAGAGGAATGATTTGTCTGGAGGACACTAAGCGGGCAAAGCAGAACCACAGTCTAGGTCCCCAGTTCTGCTGAGGAAAAAAAAAACACAGAACAAAAGTGTATCTTTACCTTTTGCTCATTAATCTATACCATTATCAGCAACTTATCTGCATCGTTCTCTGAACCAGTAAACTATTTTTAACTGCTATATTTATATTGCTCTGGTTCTCAATACTTCTCACCGTTTTCAGCCTGTATTTCAACTCATCTACTGTGGGATTCGCCTGATCAGACAGATATCTGTAATGCAGATGTAGACATATGAGTAAATCATTTGAGGCTTTACAGGCAATGGAAATAAAGAGGCTTTATAAGGCACTTTTCTTATCTCAAAGTAGAGTACCATAATAAGTCAGATGAGTCACACCCTTTGACCGTAAAGGCAAGCCAGGCTGACTCAGACACACACACGAGACCTTGCGAGATGAATCCTTCCYGAGGCAGGAGGAGGTATGCAGATAGCTGCTTAGCAAGGCTGGCTCACGTAGAGCACACGTCCAGTTTTCCTCACGGGAGGGGAGCTCCCGTGCAATACGGCATCTTCAGTGACACCTGGCAGTCGAGGGTGAGCAGGAGCCTCATGCTCCATAGCAAACTGGAAGTTGGGCGATAATGTGTTGACCCAGTGTCATTGCTGAATTCAAGCTGGCTGCTTGAAAATGCAGCGTCCTATGGATTCACGCTCGCTGGCCACATGCGTGAGGGTTTTGACAGGGCCACTGGGGTTTCCCTAAACCTCCTGGTGGAAAGTGTGAGCATGGTCAGAGAATCCCTGACCTCGAATCTGTGTTTCACCCAGGAGAAGTACCACCAATAATGAACCTTCTTGTCAAAGCCACTCTTTGGCCTTACTTTTTAGCCAAAATATCCTGAAAATTTAAAAATAGGATTAATAAAGGAAGAAAACAGATCAAATATCATTTGGCCTCCAAACCTGTTGATCGCAGTGGCAGGGACACTGTTACAGGCAGCGGGAGGAACGGTAAGACAATTTCAGAGCAGCCTTCCAGCAATTTTTAGACTCAATCAGCATCCCCTGTCAACAAAACTTGAGTGAGCAAAGTTATGGACACCCATTTTCATATGCCACTAGATGGCAATCTGTGTATACCAACTTTTCTTAGCTGCTATAATGTTTGCTAGATCATGGGATCCACTCCTGAGGCTGCTGGATACCTTCTCCCGGGAAGTGCTAACGCTGGCCGGTGGGTGCCGGGGCTGGGGCTGAGGGAGCTGGACCAAGGAACTGCTCCTGCTAAAGACTGGTTCTGTTTTAACTTGGTTAGGTTAATTTTCAGCTGAATTAGTTCCCTGATCTTAGACTCGTGGCAGTGCAACACAAACACTACAGGAGGGGACAAGAAGAGGGGGGGAAACAAGCCAGAGCATCCTTTTCAGCAATGTTGAATAACATTGTGGCCCAGCAAATAGATATTCGAAGTAGTGATGCTATTTTAAGAATACTTTCTAATATGTCAGAGCATAAGGAAAGAAATCCTCACTTTGATCTGTGAATTATCAAAAGTTTCCATTTGCTGTATGGCTTACATTTTTAAAGAAAACTCCATTCTTGTTCCAAAGGAGGTGGTAGGCATTTATTGTTTCTGTACTCCTTTCCTGTCGAATAAAGCTCAGCAATGTCTCCAGGTGGCACCAGGTCCTACAAGAACTCAACGGATCACTTGGGTCTGGTGCTCTAGGTCTGATTTCAGATTTCGCAATAAATTTTGTCTCATACTGCAAATGCAGTCCTACAGCACTCTCGGGTGTTTTGGGTGTTATGTGCACACAGCTTCTCCTCGTCCTTTCCAACAGAAGCTAAAAATTCTCTGTAACAATACTAAAAAAAAAAAGGGGGCGGAGAAAAAGAATGATTTTTTGGCCAACTGCCACTTAGCGGGGAAAAGTTAATGGCTGTTCCAGTGACCTCCACAGTCGCTGTGCTCATTTAACCAGTTACACTTAATTATGCTGAGTAATATAAAAATTCCATATGTTCTGTGAGCAAATTCCTCCTTGGTCTATGGAAAACAGAAATCCAGCGGAGGCAGGAAAATGCCTGTGCCTGACAGCACAGTCTTATAATCTATTTTTAACTGAATTTCTCCATCTTCTTTGTAAAGGAATAACACTTCTTCATTGCCTCTGGCCATAATTACTGTGCCATAATTCAAGTCCAAGAGACATATAAAAACAGACTTAAAGCAGAACATTAGCTTTCAAGCAGAGCAAATAATTTTGGAGAAGATCACTATTTTCTATACTTAAAACTCTTTTCACTGGTTTTAATTAAAGTCCTTCAGTTGCTTGAACATGGAATGTGCTTTCTTGGGCTGCGCCCTGTGTTTGAGTGTATCAGTCTCCGTCAGGACTGGGCGAGGGAGCCTGGTTTGCTGTGGGAGCTGCCATCGGCAGAGCTTTTCTACACTGATTTGAAGCAGCAGGAGCATCAACCTGCTGTCACTGCCTCTGGTTTATTTTGTTTGAAAATAATACTGTCATTTTTGTTGCAAAAAAAGGTATACAGACAAGAGCAAATGCTTGAAAACATTTAAAAACTGTATTTAGCGATCATTCAGCTATCTGAATTGGGTTCAGCATCCACAGCTCCCTTCTTTCAGTTACCTGGTGACCAGGCAGCTCTTGGGAAGCAAAGTACTGTTCAAGCAGAAGAAATGCATTTTGGACAAAACATGTTTTGAAACAATAAACAGTTTATATACATGACTAATGCTGAGGAGGCTCTGCCGGCTGCAGAGGGCCCTAGGGCTGCCGGAGTCTGGCAGCAGCAGACCCCATCAAAGCCCTCCTGCATTCGCTAGATCGGGAGTAAAGCACACAGTGAACRGGTTAAAGCTCTGCTCCCTCCTCTCCTACGTGTTCCCCCTTCCCCTGCACCTCCTGAGCTTTCTGGCCGGCAGGACAAGTTTTAACAAGCCCCCTCGGTCCCCAGCTGTACACAATCGGCATCAGCACAAGAGGCACTCTTGCATCTCCTCCTCCCTTGCTTATAGTCTTAGGTCATTGTGGCTACAGCAACAACACTATTTACTAGCAAAAATATATATTCAAAAGGTCACATGCAATCGGAGCAGGCAAATGGG
Source organism: Phoebastria nigripes (assembly GCA_035582835.1). Lineage (NCBI taxonomy): Eukaryota > Metazoa > Chordata > Aves > Procellariiformes > Diomedeidae > Phoebastria > Phoebastria nigripes. The sequence goes on along the minus strand of JAYKAV010003129.1, from coordinate 125,853 downwards.
GAGGATGAGGCCCTGGGAGCCGAGGCAGGACAGCAGCAAGAAGACCCATTGCTGCCTGCTTCAGGCCCCCCCAGCTGCAGCTCAGCCCGTTAACTATTGCAAGAGATCTCCAGCAAATGCAGTCACTGGTTTGCCTGTAGAGCACTACCGAGCATCTTGCTCGCTTTCAGTCTGTGATGTTTGCAGGCTGGGCAGGGTGTTGGTTTAAAARGGGCAGAAGGACTGCAGGTGTGCCCCATCCACACAGGTGAATAGAATAGAATAGAATWGAATTGACTATTTCAGTTGGAAGGGACCTACAATGATCATCTAGTCCAACTGCCTGACCAATTCAGGGGTGCCCCATCCACACAGGTGTGCCCCATCCAYGCAGCCCTGCTTATCTGTTCAGCCAGCCTGGGGGCTTGCTCCTTTTCTGAGGGTCACTTTCCTTGCAGAGAGGGTGCTGGGTGCAGGTAAGGTCTTCTCTGGGGGAGCTGGGGCAGGGGCTGCCTGGGGAGTGGGGGCGGTGTGAGAGAGGGGCTCTTTGGGGGCTGTGTGATAGTTATTGCAACCCAGAAAATAGCTGGGTTGATGCTGTTGGACTGCAGTATCTGCTTCTCTGGCCACACTTTTTCTCTGTATGCCTGATGCTGTGTGTGCCCTGGTTACTGTACCTGCAGTCCTGGCTCTTGGGTTTGTTCTTGCTGGCCATGTGCGGCACGCAAATGTTCTGCGCTGATGCTGTGGGCACCCTAGGAGCGCCCTGGAGCAGGGGGAGCGTTCTTCCCCTTTGGGCATGGATGGTGGTCAGGGCTCTGCTGTGCACTGAAGGAAGAAAAAACTCACTTCAGTATATACTATACAGTAAAATACTTTATGTTGTTATGGCAACTAAAATTCTAAAAATAAACCAAGGAAAAAGAGATGATGTGCATCAAAATGACCACATTTTATTTCAATTATGAGGGGTTTTTAAAAGTCTTYCTATGCAAAGAATTCTGAAGTTTATTTTTAAGTTTTCTTTCGCTTTGTAACTTACAGCCTAGAAGGAGTCAGGTACTGCAAAAATGCTTGCAGAGGCTGCCAAGTGACAGCTCCAATGTGCCTTTGTCTGCAGCAGCTCAGCCATGGTGGCAGCTGCCATGCTGGAATATAAAGGATAGAAACTACATCTATTGCGGGTTCCTGCTCAGAATTTGAATGTATAGTCATAAAAATCCATTTGAGGGAAAAGAAATTGGAGCTTCATCTTTGAGATAGCTTAAAACTCTTTGTGAGCAAAAACCAACCAGTTGTACTTTGTGGTGGCAACCAGGGCAGCAGCAACAGCTGTTTTATGGTTTTAGCCACAAATACTGGGGAGGATACAGGTTCTGGGCTGGCTGTTGTATAGGCAAATAGTAACATATTTAGTAAATATGTAAAAAAATTTAGTAAACGTAGTAAAACATAGTAAACATAGTAAAATATTACGCTAATCCCAATAATCATATATTGACATTATGAACAAGTGACTTTATAGGTAGTCTTCATCCAGTTGCATTATTCTGCATGTGCTGTATTTGTCCAGAACTGGCTGCCTTCCCTGTCCCTTGTAACCCAGGTCAGGAGCTTTTACTTTTTTGCTTTTGCCACTAGTTCTGTGTAGTGAAAGACAATTCTTGAAATGGAGTATGTTGTTTTCTCTTAATAATAATAATAATAATAATAAACACATTCTTGCTTTGGTGGACTCACTAAACATAGCTGGTTTACATTGCAAAATCTTAAGGCTCTACTTTATCAGAAAGAGAGCCCACTGTTCTTACCGTTGGGTGCTGCTTGGGAACTAACGTTTGAATTGCAAAGAACAGTGAACTTAAGTAATTCTTGGAATGACTGGAAAAATGCATTTTATTATGTCAAAATCCAAGCTGCAGCTGCAATCCTTTTATTAATCATACTTAAACTTTTATGGAGTTGCTCGTGAATGTGCTAGCTAGGCCAGGCAGGTCGACTCCCTTCTGCTGCATCGGCCTGACTGAGCAATAAAGCCCTTGCTAGGAAGGTGGGCTGCAGGGAGGGCCTTTGGTTACAGTATTTGCCACGATCAGCAAATTCGCACTGAAGAATGGGGTTTCCATCCTTATCCCAGCAGGCTGCAGTGACCCAGGTGGAAATCCCGGGGTTGGTACTGTTCCCGATGGCCGAGAGCGGCAGCTCCCGGCTGCAGGACATGGCTCTGCCCCTTCCTGCGCTCGTGTGTGTGCCGGGGTTAAGCCCTCAGTGTTTCCCTGTGCTTGGAGAGGACTATTTAATGTGCTTTGCCTGTCTTACCCATAGGTCCCTGTCTGGTAGATACATTACGGCTGGAGGTAGCACCCTCCCCTGGATGGCAGCACATCCCCTGGGCTCCCTGGAGAGATTTCCCTGATTTCCCCAGGTTTCACACCTGCCCTTTCTTGGGGATTCAGTGCAAAAAGGACCGAGGGGCTGTGTGTTGCTGCTGGGGTGTCTTGACTTGTAATGCTGCGATTAAACATCTCCATAGCCTCATAGGTGCGGTGAGAGGCAGCGAACCCTTCTCGACAGTGGGGTGTCCCCCTCCGCAGCCAGCACCCACCAGCAAGCTGGGATGCTGCGGCTGCTCTTCCAGCACTCGCTGCCTATGTGGAAATCAGGAAAACCTGTGCCCTTCCTGCTGATAGCAAAGTGTGCAGTGGAAAAGGGGGGGTCAGGCTCCCCACCTGGAAGCCGGGCTCAGGAGGGAGGGTTTTGGTGCTTGGGGCAGTGCCTGCAGTGGGAGCCAGCCCCGGGGGACAGCCAGCCGGGGCGGGGGGGACACACACGCAGCACTGCCCCTCTGCTGCCTTTATCCTGACCCAGAGCCTCAGGACAGGAACGTGCACCTCTGGCACATTTGGGGTTGAGGTGGGGATGGTTTCAGGCACACTGCTTGCTTCTCCTCCAGCTGGGTTAATCTTGCATCTCTGCTGAAAGACAAACATCTGGAGAAGGGGCCACAGAAAGGAAATTTTCCTTGATTCAGAGGGAGAGCTGTGAGTGTCAGCTAAATAGTATGTGTGTATGAAAAGCGGCATTTAATTAAATAAAGATAATGTAAACAGAAATATGCATTAGCTTAATGTGTGCCATAGAATGAAGGCACTTCCAAAGAGCACGGAGGGGTGAGGCCGTGTACACGAGTTTACTTCTTGTATCCTGCCTTCCAGCAGGAACAAATTAACTGCCAAAGCTGTGCTGTTTCTCTTTATACGTATAGACATATAAATAGGGTACATGTGTGTTTACTATGCGCTGTAATTTCTTAGGTGCTATAAATTTCATGCCTCTTCCAAATATTTGAGCACTATTCTGACCTTTTAACCAAAACACGAAAAGTAAACTGTATGAAATCTATATGTACAGTGGTTGTCATTGAAAGCTAACATTTACCCATAGTCACTACTGTTTATATTGCAACAGCATGAAAAATTGCAAATATGGAGGAGAGAGGCTGCTCCTGATAGGAAGTGCTTTGAATCAGAGAAGCAACGGCCTGAGAGCGGTGCTGTGCTTGCAGAAGTTGGGCTTTTTCCACCCTCTCCGAGCATTCTCCTTGTATGTCTTGTCCCACCAAGGAGCCCCTCCTGGATTTGGGTTTTGATTYGTGTTTTGTTAACGAGTGTTTGAGCCGTCACTGATGCTGTGTCTGTTTGATCATTCTTCTGAGACTGCAGCAAATGGCTGCTGGTTGTCGTAGTCGTTCCCTCGTTACAGTGGGATGTGGCATCCTGGGGTAATAGACAGTAAAACTTGTGATTTCTGCATGAGGTTCTGAAATCTCCTGTTGGGATTCCACCAGTTATACCATTGCTCTGTTTGTCTTCATCCCTTATCTCCTTTTTTTTTTTTTTCTGTTGCTGTTTTGGGATGAAAGAACCTCTGAGAGCTGATGGTGGCATGGGGGCAGCTCTCCTGGCTCTGCTCCAGGCAGCCTGGTGTGCTGGGGCAAGGGGGGCCCAGCAGCAGCTGCTGAGGAAACCTCATCTGATGTGACCGGTCGAGGCTGCCCGTAGCAGAGCAGTCAAAGGCTGTTGGAGACGGCTGGYGTACCTGAGCTGGTTTGGGTTGGGCTGTTTTCAGCAATTCAAAGCAAGGCAAGTTGCTTGTCGAAGGAGGCCAGTAAAGGGGAGTGGGCACGGAGAGATGGGCTCAGCCCTGTTGGCAAGGGGTGGGTTACATAGGAGGCATTGCATCCAGAGTATTTTCTTTCCTAATGACCTGCAATTCCTGTCCTTTGTCCTTCATGGAAAAACAGCAGTGTTTTCAAAGGCTCTGGCAAGCTTGTCCATAGGTGTGGGTATAGGCACCCCAACCTTAGGATGCTGGAGCCCAAGTTCAGGGCTGTGGGAGGGGTAAGAGCAGCCCCTGGACTTTTGGGGCTGCTGTTAAATGGGAAACCCAAACCCTCTGGGGACTCCAAGTGTCCCGAGAGAATCCAGCCTGGTGCCACCAAACTCCCCCATGCTCCCAGCACTGGTTACTGGGGGCAGGCTGCAGAATGACTGGTCYGATTCTCCAGTGTAAAAAACCAGGGGATTATCCTCTGTCTAATATAGTAAATGCTGGGAGTTTGGGTTATCCTAAAGTAACACTTCAACATTTTCCACTTGATATGTCAAAGCTTTTACAGCTGTCTGTGGCAATACAGGCATTTGCAGCTTTGTTTTTACATGAGGAGTCTGTGTCCAGAAGGATCTTGCCATCTTTACTGGATGACAGATAAAATGTATGGCATGATTTGTAAAGCAACCTACTTCTCAGGATCTCCAACCTTGTGTTTCAACCATAAGACTGTTTTTCTCTAATAGCTTTACTCTGCTAAAAAAATTCTGATAATAAATGCCAGCCCTTAGCTTATAGAATTGTCTAGAGTTAATTTTAAGAGGAAGCAACATAAGATATAGGCACTTGGTGCACCTAAAAGAGGTCAATAATGTAGTGGCCTCTACTTTGCAGTGCTGTGTAGCTACATAAACATCCAAAGAAATGGCAGAGCGCCACACATCTAAGCCAGTATGACGCTTAATGCTGCATTGCAATGTTTGCATTTTATGCTGAACCAAGAGGCGGCTTGAACTATTGCCCTATTTACTCCATCAGTCTTTTCTATTAAGAGTGTTTGCTCTTTGGAGCAAGACTTGTGTCTCCATATGGTGATCCCTCTATCCTCAAGTGCCCTTGCTGGACAGTAATACATGTAGTGAAATACAGAAAACCAGTTGGATTTAAAACGAACATTTAGTAAAAATACGATGTTACCTTTAGGACTATTTTGAAAGCCAACAGCCTGATGGATGAAGTGTCATTATTTAGCAAACAAATGTGCTATTAGAACTGCCAGGGAAAACTCTCTATGTGGTACTGAAGAGTCAGTATACTTGAATGCAAAGCTAAAACTATTGAAACATGGGGTGTGTAAGCTCAAAGTTGCATATCCAGGTGTTTCAACTGGTTGTGGTTCTGATATCATGTTACTGTCATTGACACAAATAACGTGGATAGGGCTGGAAAAGGGGAACAGCAGCATTTGTTGTCAGTCGTGTTTTATGTAGGCTACGCTAATATATTCTGTAGCACGAGGTGTGTTTCCATAAAGTTCAGTGTATTCTCCTAAATATATTCACGTCTCTTCAGTAAGTTTTGCTTCCTTTAACTTGCGTGGGTTGCTGAAATTTTAGCCTCTTGCCAGATGCTTTTGCCAAGAATGTTGTGTAAATAAAATTATTAAACGTACCTGAAACAAAAGGAATCGCCATTGCCTGCGCGGGGAGAGGTGCCCTTGATCAGCTCCAGCCTTGTTAGAGAATGAGCAGCACAATCTTACTGTTTTTATATTCATTTCAAAATAATGTTGGCCTTATGTCTGATCTGGATGGACTCAGCAAGACTTATTTTCTACATGAGAGGGGTTTCCACCTCCCACAGTCTGGGAAGGCAGTTTGGAGATTTTGCACATACGCTCAGCTGTTTGGAACAGGCAGGGAAGAACGACGCTGTCAGGTCTCAAAGCTATTGGGAGAATACAGAAAAGCAGCAGGCAGTTACCAGAATTTGAGGGAACATATGATAGGAGTCATTATGTTTCTAATTACCAAAGTAATCATGACATTTACTTTGTGTATGGCAGTGTCTGGAAAGTTTTGAAGACCTCTTTTTCCACTGGAAAATATTCATTTATAAAACAAAAATCGTTCATAAAAAGGGTATGTTTCTTCCAGGTCTTCTAACTTAAGCTCTTAGTAGAGGACCTTTTTCAAAATGACCTGTTAAGCTGGGAGTAACGTTTTGTTTGAAACCATAGTTAACTTATAGTGGAAAAAAGTTAAAAGGAAAAGGTTGAAACTGAAGAGAAACATTTAAAATGTTTGTAATGAGACAGGTGAGTTACCTGCTTAGCCTACCCCTCAGAAAAAAGTGGACCAGCTGTTCTTTCACAATGATGCTATATAACCAATTACTTGTCCTTTACAAAATAATTTCAGATATTTGCTTATTATACAGTTTTGTAGCTGCTATCGTATTTCTGGAACTGGAGAACACCCACTGAGCGCTCCAGGACCTACAGGACTTTGCTGCCCAAGGCTGGTACAGGCTTCACTCCATTAGCTTTACCTTCAGCTTCTGCAGTATTCCACTGGTTGGCATAGAGGTGGCCTTGTAGGAGCGCTCCTTGGGAACTGGTTCTGTTAATAACTTTTCGTGAATATATTCTCATATATATATTCTATATGAATATAGTTCTCATCTTCTATGCTCTTTTTGTGGTGTGAGCAAACTGTGTTTGATATATCTCTTTTCCCCCTGTAAAATGAAAGAAATGATATCTGATTGAGAACACTTAATAGGCATTAAATTAGATGTTAGACATATTAAAAAAAAGACAGGACATCTATATAGACAGCTGTGGGAGGAAAAAAGATTAGCTTTCCTGCCAAGTGGGAGTAGATTCAAGTAAGTCCAGTATTATCCATACACTATACTTAAACCAGCTTGGAAGACTATGGGCATTCCTAACCATACCTTGTTTTCCTTGGCCATTTTATTGGCTAAATATCTACTAACTTTTGGACAAAATCCTGATTTTTTTTTTTTTTTTTTTTTTTTTTCTTAAGTTATTGGAAATTTTTATTTTTTTATTTTTTGGGTTTGCCCTTTTTTTCTGTTGCAAGTTTGCTTTTTAACCATTTTTTCTTAATTGTTACGCTTTTGCAGGCTGGTATACCTAAGCGTATTTTCTGTACCCTGCAGACCTGAAATTGCTAGAAATTTGTAAATAAATGTAAGATTTTGGAAACTTGTTACTTTATTGTTCTCCTAACTTCCCCCTCACCACTTTTTATTCCCAGTTCTCCTTTACTCCTCATACCACTAAGCCAGTTTAAATAAGATCCATGTGTTGAGTGAAGTGAGAAGAGCTTGTGGACTGTAAAGAAAATGTTCACTGAGTGCTACAATGCAGCTTACTCAAAGATTAGAGATAATACAGCTGTTTCTCTGCAGTCAATAATACAGATATTCTGCACCCCCAGCTCACAGATAATGAGAAAGGGCTGGATTATTTTTAAGGAAATTGTGGAACTCTGTTTTCTCTCTCCCTTTCATAATATTGGGGATGAAAAACTCATGCATCAGGCTGAATGTAGTTAATCTGTAAAGAGTTGCCAGTATGCAAATGAAGTTGCTATTTAGCAATAATTGAAACCATCGGCTGGCTGTTTAACTTTCACTGACTGTTGGCCCAGAAGGTCCTGTGCTGTTGAGGCTGCGATAAAAGTGCTGGTATTGAGCTGAGCGTCACGGGTCTGGGATACCTTGGCTAGGAAGGAGATAACTCTCACTTGCACAGACTTTGCTTTTTAAGGTCCTGAGCATCTTGTTCCAGTTGAGAGAAGGAAAAAAAAAAAAAAAAAAAAAAAGGTGATCTTGCTGTGAAACAAGTTTTCTGTGTTGCTGCAAACATCTGCCAGCTCTATAGGCCCCAAGGGATGATTCTCTGGTGAGGGCTTAAGCTTTTCTGGACAGGCTGAAGTCAGACAGCTTTGGGATAGAGGAGCATCAGAGCTACCCTTGTAAGCAGGACATTATACCTTGGGGTTATTAAGGTGAAYGGCATAATAATGTTTAATGATCCTACAACAGTTGTGTTTGCACACATATAACTTGTCTCTCAAGGTGTGGTTTGACTCTACARCTAAGCCAATCAAAGAAGTAGAGTTGCCATCAAAAAAAGACCTTCCAGCTCCAGCCTTTCCCCTCCAGAGAGTGTTGCATGGCCTGTTGTCTCCTGCCAGCCCTGGCACGAGCCTGCCCTGGCAATAAGCTGCAGCAAGCCTTGCAGGGATGGCTCTCGGCTGGGAAAGCCCTGTGCAGGAGCTCGGGGCTGTGCGGAGTGGGGCTGGCACAGGGACAGCCATGGCAGCATCAGTGGGARGAGGAGAAAGGTGCTGCTGTGTGCTTCACCTGGCTCATCAGCGTTCATCCTTCTTCAGCTCCACTTATTGTGACCATTGCAAGTGATTAAGGCTAGCATGGGCCTTAGAGGGATGAAAATCTTTATAAAAGATGGAAACCGTTACAGTGGTGTCTGGGTACCAAACTTGATCTGAAGATGGTTTGTAGTGTTTCCCAGCTCTCACCAATGAGCGACACAGCTGGCGATACCGCTGCAGCCTGCACAGGGTCAGTGCGTAGTGCCGGCCGGGGAGAGCGGGGAAATGCTCAGAAATGGCAGGAGAATACAAATTAAAGGAGCAAGGCAAACAAAGCAATAGCAAAACAAGCCAGAGTTGTTATTAGTAAAGATTGTTCTAAAGCTGATAACAAACAAATCATTTCTGCTGAATACAATTATGATGAAGTGCCAGAGATTAATTATCAATACTCTCTGCTCATAACAACATATTTTTTCACTGCTATTCAGTAAAACAGCTTTGCATATCTAGGGATTCTGTGTTTCATCAAACACTTATTTTCCCAGCTGGCAGTGCAGAGTTCAGTGTGTTGGGTTGTCATCAGCCTTACTAGCCAGCGCTTCTCTTGGTTCGTTAGCTAACCTCAGTAACGGGTACCTTTCACTTTCAAACTAGTCTTCCAGGGCTGTTAACCACTTGCTAACCAATTCCCCAGAGAGATACTCCATGTGTAGTAAATCTTCATTTAAGGGTGGTTTGGGGTTTTTTTAGGTTTTGTTTATTGCCAAAACTTTACCTCAAGCCTTAGTGGTAGGTTCCTCCTTAAACTGTTAGGTTGTTGAGCGCTTTGAAACCGCAATGGCTGCGGGGCCAAGCCCTAAGGACTTCTGAGGCTGATGCCCTCTTGGGGAGGGTGGTATAGGATCGCTGTCCTAGTGTGGCAAGTTCACGTGAGAAGCTATGGAGAGACTTAGTTGCTGTGGATGTTCAGGAGATGGTTGTCCTCTGGATGCTGAACTGGAGGAAGAGATGCCTGGGATATGGAGAAGACAGAGAAGTGCATGAGTGTTGGAAAAGGCTGAAGCCCCCCTTTTCTGAGGCTTCCACTTTTACTAAATAATATTTAATGGGGAGGCATGGTAGCTTATTAGCTCTTGAGGACTCTTAGTGCTCATCACTGCTTGTAGTCTAGTTTCTTTTTTGCCCCACCACATCTGCRGTTTCCCTGGGTTCGAAGTGGCTGCGAGAGCGGAGCGTGTCCCTACGAGCTGTCCCACTCGAGCGCTGGGCCCCTTCCCCTGCAGTTACCGGGGCAGGACTCTGCATCTTGCTTTCAATATTATTTACCGCCACTCCCTGTTGCTGGGTACCTGCAACTCTGTTTTGAGCACAAGTCCTTAGAGGTCAGCATCTCCCAGACATCAGCTGTGTGAAGTGCTTGAACCATTACATAGTGCAGCTGGTTTGAACAAGAGGAGGAGACCCACTGAAGAAGCTGTCTCCTCCTGGGTCATATGGCTTGTATGGATTTGTCTGGGGTTTCATTCTCTCATGGGGTGAGTCGTGATGCAGTGGTAGCTGCTTAGTGTGTCTGCGTTCACTTTGTAGCTCTCTGAGAAACACATCAGGAGGCAGACATCTGTGTTGTGGTTCCTCGCTTTATTGCGTACTCACAGGTTTGAGATACCATTTACCCTGTGGCAGCGTGAGGTCCTTTTGTGTTCATCTTCAGAAGGCTTCTTTAAATTGGGAAGGAGACGCCAGTGTGTTTTTTAAGTGTATTCACACGACTTGTACCTCAGGTAAGAAAGACTAAGGAATATCGGAAAACTTTTGAGATGTGTATTGCATATGAAATCTGCACTAAATAGACACTGGCCTCTGCTTGTTAGAACAAGGGGACGTGTAAAGACATTGATTAATTGCAACAGTAAATTGGACTTCTGTGTGAATTGTGTTTTGTTGATAAGATTAAAAAAAGGCTTGGGGATGAGAGGTCAAACTTAAAGATAATATTCTCTTAAGATGCCAAAGGAAGCTTTAAAGAAATCCCATTGTGCACCTTCTAATCCAGACCCGTTAAGAAAATGCATAGCCCTTCCTCTTCTCCCCATCTCACTCCTTCCCCAAAACAGGGAACACCTTCTGCTGCATGTAAGACAAAGTTCTGGGTTAAAAGGTGATACCAGGTAAATAGGTTTGCTTCTGGTGGTGGTAACTTTCTGACRAGTTACTCTGAAAATGCAGAGCACGTGTTTTTAACATGCCCTTGGAGAAGTGGCAGCAGATAGTTTGGGTTATGTAGTACTCGAGATGTTCTTCCGGAACAGTATAGGCTTTGTACAGTAGATGAAGTTTTCTTATAGGGAACTGAGCACAGAATGACCAAAGACCGTATGCAGCCTCAGAAAGAACTGGAGTCACACAGCAACAGCTGAACAAAAGCATAAATTCCATGCCACAGAAACAAGAGATTTGGGAGGAAAAGTTAGTGCAGCCAAGCTATAGAAGTAGATCACAGGCAGTCTGAAGTCTACACCAGCTARTAAGGAAAACTTTGGTCCTAGTCCATAAGCACATTAAAAATATGAGATGGTGGGGTTTACTGAAACAAACACAAACCATTTTTTAACGTTGGCAAATGCCGTGTCCTTCAGGAACAGGGATTTCTCCAGCTACAAATGCAYGGCTTCCAAATTGAACACAGAGCTAGGAGAGATGTGGTAGCTGTAGACCCTTCTAGAAGAATAGATGGACTTTAAAAAGAAAAAAATGAAAATGCCCCTTCCCTCAGCCAGCCCTGKGTGTGCTGAGAGGGGAAGAGATGCCAGTGCGCGGACTGCCAGAGCCCCGCTGAGCATCAACCTCCAAGCTGTTGCCAGACTCAAAGGGGAGAATGTGGCTTCTAAGTGAAATGGGTTAAACACTTTCCCTTTGAGATCTGAGTTACATCTTTACCTCCTGCTTAACTTGTCTGACTTCCTAGTGCTGTCACAGAGTGACAGAGAGTTATATTGGCCTCTGTTCAGTATGGGCTGTAAAACTGCAGCTTGAGCATCTGCTGCAAACCAGAAAGGCAGGGACCAGTGGGGGATCTGGATGGCCAAACACTGGAGTTACCAGAATGATGTTTTTTCTCCACAAGCTGCTGCCACTGTAAGCTGATGTCATGCTGTCTGGTGGGAGAGGTCAGCGGGGATGGTGCATGTCCCCGCAGCAGTGTGACCCCAGCTGCTCTGCCTCCCACTCAGCAGCCATGCAGTGTGGGACCATCAGCAGGGGCTCGTGCAGGAGCTGCTCCTGGTCCTGTTCTCCAATAATGATTTATTTTAAAACAAATTAATAAAAATCAGTGCAGCACTCATCTCTCACCTGGTGCAGGCTGCTGTAGATTTCCAAAGTTCAGTGGAGCACTGGCAGTTGACCCTCAGTCACCATCTTTCCAGCCTACATGTTGGTCTGCAATTTGCCGCATCAGCGTACGGGGCCAGATTTGTCAGAGGGGTCAGCCAATGTACAACTTGAAACAACTTGTTAGGACAACAACGTGTAAAAAAAATGCTGTCTTAGAACAATGACCATAAACCCATTTCAAACAGTTTAGTGAGAAACACATAAGATGGCTCTTCTTGCCAGTTCATGGACGTATCTTGCCTGRTCCTTGTATCATTCAGCGTGCTGAGCTGCCAACTGGCGCTCAGTGGGCCGAACAGGGGATTTGGCTTTCCTCCTGTGCTCCTTTCTAGTTCCTTTCCATCATGCTCATTACAACTATGGACCATTGTTTCAGACTTCTTCCTTGCTTAGCGCTCCTCTAATTTTGCCTGGTTTTCCCTGTTTCTAGCATCCCAGAAATTTATTGTCTTTATTCCATTGCTGTTGCGTAGAACTTCATCCGAGCCAGTTCAGCCCTCCCTGTTTCTTGGTAATTAATGAAAAATATTACCTTGAAAATGCTGTGCTGCCTCCCCACCCCCAGCAGACATTCCTCTTCTGCATGGTTTTATCTCCATTTCCTGATCCTCAAGCATTGCTTACTTCTGTTTAAATTTTATTCTGCCCACTGCCTGCTTCTCCTCTGATTGCATGAGGTGCAAGGCAATGCTCCTGCTTCATCCCCCCCTCATCTGCCATTTCTGTGCTTGCATACACTGCACACAAGCTAGGAAAGGGTGGACGCCTTGGGTCAGACTTCTATCATTGCTGTCTGGAAATCCTTGAAGCTTGTCATTTAAGGAGCACTGTCTTATGGTAAATAAGTCTTTTCTCTCTAAGGAAAAACATGCTATCTAACTCTTTTCTTCCTCTCTCCCCCTGTTCCAACCCCAGCTTTTGAGTTTTATCTATATAGATTTAGCTGCTGTATGCAAAGCTGTTATCTTCTGTATTCTGTAAYGTGCCGAAAGAAAGCAAACCTACCTGAAAGATAACATACCTGAGAAATACTACAGATGTGTCATGGCAAGCTGTCAAGAGTGCTGGCCAGTACTGTGTTTTAAATTAATGAAAAATAGACAGGAGTACATTTTGTGCATGTAGTGTCTGCTGATGACTCAATATTTCAGCTAAACATATTTACCTGAATATTCATAGTCACTTAGGAGGTGGTTGCATCTCCTGAGCTCAGCTAATCATTTAAATTCTGTTAACTATACCGCTTTTCTCCAGCCCACAATATTGCTACTTGCAAGCTATTTACTATGTATCCTTTAACTTCCAAAAAAAGCAAAACAACAAAAAAACCCCACCCCAAACCAAAAAAACCTCAGAGGCACCTCAGCTTGCGGCAGTGGGAGAAAGGGGCTGACYGCCGGAGCACACAGCTGATCCGCCCTGTTCTCCTTAGGGGACACGATCCTGCGCAGGGACCCGTGGCCCAGGGTGCACAGAGCCTGCTGCTTGGGGACCCAAGCTAAACCAGGTACCTCTGGTGATGGAGGTGCACGGTTTGTTTTATCTCCTTTTAAAGAGATTGTATTCACCCTCCACGTCAGTATGAGGGATGGGGATTGGTAAGAAGGGGAAAGCTGCTGAACAAGGAGTGGTTCTGCTGGGGGCAGAGCCGTGGCTGGAGTGCTGGCTGCAAGACCAGAGGAAAACAAACCAGGCTTATTTTTAAATCATGAGAGAATGGTTACCTCTGAGTATGTTCCCCAAGAGCAACAAAAAATAATTCTGGGGGGGTGTCTTCAGGTAAAGGCGGTACAACACAGACCCAAAGAGCCTGCAGTTGTAATACCAGCGTCTGCACAGCTCTTTCTGGGGTGTGATGGTCGAATAGTAAAAGCCCATTCGTCTGATCTAAACACTGCCTGGAAAATACAAGGAAGATGCTGGGTTCTTCTGAGGCCTCAAACACATCTGATGAAGACCCAGCAGCCTGGGTGAGATGCCCTTTTCCCATGTTGCCTCCATGTTGTTGGAGGCAACAAATCCCATTTCATGCTCGGAGGTCCCTGCAGCGGTCGCAGGTGGGAGAAGCGGGGAGGGCACGACTGCCTGGCAGCGGGAGCATGCCGTAAAGCATCGAGGTCGAGACAAAACTGGTTAGTGCATTTTCCCCTCTAGGAGGTTTTTATCAGGGAACAGATGGTGCTAAGATGCTGTTGAATCTCAATGTCACCTTAGTTAATCCTCTGCGAAGTTTTGAGGTTTCTCCGAAAGCTGTGGCTGCCAACTTCAGCTGCTGCACTGAGTAAGTCCTACTTTGGCAAGAGGTCCCTTGAATAAGAAAGCCAGGAGTCATTACAGGGTTTTTACAATAACAAACATAAGTCCTGAGGTCTGGTTGGAATGTATTTGTGTTTTAAAGGGAATTGAAGTTCTTCAGAAAGCAAGAAGAAAAGTAAAGTTAGGAAATTAAAAACAAAAACAAACAAACAAAAACAACAGAAGAAAAAAAAAACCCACAATGAGCTTTTCCTTTTGCTGATTAATTAGCTTTAACGTTGTAAAAGAAGCAAAGAGACCTTGCTAAAGARTGTGTTGGCGGAAAAAAGCTGCCATCCTCAACTGTAGGCAGCCAGCCGTGCATTGGACCGGCTGCGGAAGGGGCAGGGGCCTTCAAAGCTGTCTCCTGCAAGGGTCTCGCACAGAAATAGGCAGTCATTTAGCAGAGCTGATCGCTGTAAAAGGCTGACCTGATGTTCCAATGTTTGAATGACTTCAATGTCACATGCACTGACTGTAAAACAGCTTTCCATAAATTCCTGTTGATGGCATATCTGCCTACAGTTAATCAATTTTATGAAAACAGTTAATTAGGAAATACAGCGTTTGCTTCTATAGCCATTGTGAGAGGCTGGTGACTGTTCCCTGCCCACACCGGTGGGCAGAGCGGTTGCTGTGAGCACAGGCAGGTCTGCTGCTTAGGTGATGGTTTTAATTAAATAACAAATGGGTTGTTTGGGGGTTTGATATCGGTGGCTGGCGTTATTGCTTGACGTTCAGCTGTTTCCATCGGCTGTGTGACGCCGATGCCATCTGAGACCTGTACAGCAAGCCCCTCCTGCCTGACCCACAGCCCATCCTGGAGAACTTGGCCACCAGTGATGGGCGAGCGGGGCCACCGGCCAAGGGCTGAGGGTGGTGACAAAAGGTCGTGCGCTGGATAAAGCTGTGTCCAGACACACAGAGAACAGGATAAAAGCGTGCCACTCATTTCTGCTGGGCTGTCCTGTTCTTTTTGCTGAAGTGCATTTGACCCAGAACGTCATCCGTGTCTGCACAGCCTTTGTTTTTTCCCGTGGTCAGTGCCAGATAAGGCTCTGGGACGCATTAATGAAGAATGCTGATTTGGTAATGGGAAAATGTGGTCAGTAAGTGAAATCTTCAATCAGAAAACTAATAGCATGTTCATAATGAATCGTGGGAACATTTAATATGTTCAGCAGGAGTAGATGAGATGTTGCCCAGAAATGCTGCTGTAAAAACACCTTGCTATCCAATGATCAAATGCAGGAAGACTTCAGGATATTTGTTTGGGGGGAAATAGAAGGTTACTAAGTATTGCCTCTGTTTTGAGGATTTCCTGATGCAGTCTCATTGCAGTGGGCACTTTACAACCGCATTTGAAGAGTATTTCAAAAACTGTCAATCTGTGTGCCTGCCATCATGCAAAACTTAAGCCTATAGTTCAAGATATGGTTGGTTCCACAAAATTAGTTACTGTCATAAGATTCATCTAGGGATATGAGCTAAGGTTTTTACTCTTTTCTGTGAAATCTTCATGAAAACACTTAAACTTTACGAAGTGCAAAGAGGGGAAAGAGTTRTGTGCAACCGTGGCTTGTTGCTCAGGACCTGTGAGTGTTCCTTTGAGTAACTGGTACGTATGACTGCACAGCAAAGCCATCGTTAACGTTTCGGTTGCAACCATTGTTCACTACTATTTATAATTTATATTGTACAGCTAAAAATAATCCGTAACATAAGAAATCTATAGGTAAATGAAGATTGGGATTTATCTTGCAATAGCATGGGGTTTAATTGGAGGTGCTGCATATAGGGGGAAAAGAGGGAATAATTTAATCTCCAGGACATCCATTTGCATTAATCGCTTGTGTACCAGGTATCAGATTCTTCCTGTCTAGACCAACCTACAAAGACAGATTTTTCTTAGCTCTTGGCTCAGGAACAGGTGCTTCTATAYATGTGCTGGGACTTTCCTAGAATTTTAAAAACAAAACTGAGGAGCTGTCAAAATAAACAATAATGCCAGTGTTTTAAACCTCTGTGTTCAGCGCTTGAATAAGAGCTGATTTCCATTGGTGCTGCTAACTCCTATCATCCCAGCTGGACTTCAGGCCCTCCCAAACCTCGAAATGAAAGGAGATAAGATTATGTTCCTTCTGGTATATTCCTTCTATAGTTAAAAGCTGTGAAAATCTGTGCAGTTTATGTAACTAATGATTCTTTAACTCTTTGATTTTTAATTTTTTTTTTTTTTCTTAAAGTCCTTGCCTTTCCAATAGCTTCATCCCAGTAACTGCTAAGGAAAATCATGTTGTAGTCGATACAAAACTGCTTTACAGCAGTGCAAAATTGGAACAAAATGTCTGTGCCCTGTCTGCCTTAGCAGTGGTGCTGCTTATGAATCCCCACGAACACCAAATGCAACTAAAATACTGCAAAGTGCCTCTGCCGTGTCTAAATTCACAACGGCACGTGCAGATCTGGAAGTATTTTCTCTTTCACRCTAGTGAGTAATGTCAAGCACTTATGTTTATTCTCCATGATTAAACTTGGGCGGACACTGTAATAATGTGTATAGTATTCTATGTATGTGATGTATGTGTGCTGAGGGGAAGGTGGAGACGACTAAATGGGAGTAGTAATGACCTGTAAAGTGTTAGGACATAAGAAAACATATGCTCCCTCTGTTTTGTCTCTATTGATTTCAG
Source organism: Phoebastria nigripes (assembly GCA_035582835.1). Lineage (NCBI taxonomy): Eukaryota > Metazoa > Chordata > Aves > Procellariiformes > Diomedeidae > Phoebastria > Phoebastria nigripes. The sequence goes on along the minus strand of JAYKAV010003129.1, from coordinate 109,013 downwards.
TTGTATTGGCCTACCACCAAACAAGTGACAAAGAACTGTGTGGGGCACTGAGGTCCAGCTTGTAAAACATGAGAACATATTGTGGAGATGTTATTTTCCACTCCAGCTCGGCAGCTGCCCCGTGACCCCAGGCAATTAATTCCCTTCAAATCTATGCTTTGCCCCCTGCTTGGCTCATCTCTTGCAAACACCTTGTTTCTTTCAGTATGTGCTTAGGCGAGACTTGACACATGGGTTTTTGTCTTTGTTGAGGTCTACAAGCATTGCTAGAATTAAAATTTAACCTTTAATCTCATCTCCTGTGTAATACCCACCCCCATTTAACTTCAGCAGGGCAGTCTGTTTAATAGAGGAGGTGACTAGACTAGCCAAGGTATGTCTATAGACTAGATGGGACTACTCCTGAACTTGGCTAACTAGATCAATATTTGCGCTGGTAGAGATAATAATATAGTGGTACGCTGTTCACAGCAGGCTGTATAGCTGGTGGGGGAGCCTCCGGCAGGAGGAATCCAAGTAGCTAACGTACGGGGATGTTTCAGGTCTGTATCTTGGCTTATCAATGGGTACTGATGTCCTTGACAGCCCCTCCTCTGCTGTCCCTTCCTAAACTGGCTGGACTGAGTTCAGCTTGAGCGCAGACAGAGCGCAACATGCTCGGAGAGACTTCTGCAGTCGTGGAAGGTAAAATCAGCTTTGATCCTGAATCTAAGACACCCTGTGTGCGCTGCGATCATCTAGTTCTGCCACAAAGTGAATGATTGCGTTTGTCCTCTTTGGTTCTAGCCAGTTCTGTCTCAATGTGAGCTGTTCTTGTTGAGTCACTTTAAGCATTGAGGACGCTTGAACCTTTTCAGGTCCGATAAGATGGTATGTTGTTAAACATGAAAACAGGCACTGAGTATCACATCACTACAATGGTTGGTTGTTCTCTTCTGGGTACAGAGGGATGTRTGTACACCCCTGGGGTAGCAATGGCTGTAGGTGAGCTCAACAGGTGGAAGAGGCTTCACTCAGCACTAACATGARATAATCGTCTCAAAGAAAAGCTAGATGGACTTGCGTGTGTGAATTTATTGGCAGTAATTTGCATTTTTACTCATTAAGGGCTGATTATTCTGATAATAAAGAATAAACTTTGCCATCAAGCATCTCAAGTGGCTTAACAGTCCTTAATTAAACATCATAATTTTCTTTGAAGCAGGTAAATGTTATTGCATATTGCAGGTAGGCAAGTTGGGACTGAAGAGCAAACGAAGCTCGTCATGCTTTGCTGAAAATGAACTTCAGGATCTGTATGTTTTCAGCAGAGGATAGACCTTAATCAAGGGGACTTAATTTTTCAACTTCCTTGTGCCATTTTTAATTTCTTTCTGGAAAAGGGGAATATCAAACAGTTCAATTGTCTGCTTGGTCTCAGCATTTGTCTGATTCTTCACATTTCATGTGAAATTTGCACAAGAATAAATGCCTTTATGGCAAAGTAAACACGTAAGTTCCTAAATGAGTAACTGAGAAACTAATTGTGCAATGGTGSAAGGCATGGTATGGAGGACCCCAGGCAATTCTGTCTTCTAAAAGAACACAGCTCTACTTGCACAGGCAGCTGTAAGTGCACAAGAAAGAGGATCTCTTAAGATTTTGCAATACGAATGGCTCTTTCTAAGAGGTGGGTTCCACCTGGTTGCAGAGAAATTCTTGCCTCGGAAGGAAGAGGCAAGCTATTTGTTTGCATGTACGTAATATTACTGCTGTCCACTCTTCAAAAAGATAAGAAGAAAAATGTCAAAGGCCCATCTGGCARTTGTATTCAAAATGCTTATAAAGTCAACACCTAGCTGCATTTTTTGCCTTTGAGCATCAGCCATGCTCTGGCAGCAAAGCACTGCTGAGTGCCAGGGGCATTCGACCGCTTGGGGCAGCGGCGGAGAGCCCCCTTCACCGGCCGGGACAGGCTGGGCACATCCCGTCCGCAGGGCTCTGTCTCCTGGCTTGCTACAGCCGCTTTGTGTTCAGTGCATATCTCCTGAATTAAGACCTACAATAATGAGTTTCTTTGTTTTCCTGTGTTGAAGTTCTTGGCTGAAATGGAGGAAGAATTTGCACCGCATTACAGGCCATTATGACCTAAAGAGATGATACTGAATCTACACGACTGCTATAGCCATTAAGTGTAATAAAATCTAATTTATAGTTAGTGATAGAATATAAAAGAATTACAAGGGCTTTGACTGAAGATTTAATACTTACAGTAATACACGTTTGTGCTTTTTGCCCCTGGAGAGGAGCACAGCCTTTACTATAGGTACTGTTTTGGCATCCTCTCTCTGTTACTCTAGTCCAGCAATAAGGACAGATTTAAAGGTTTGCTGGGTGGTATTCTGGTCAGTTAAAAAGCAAAGGGTTACAACAGGCTACTAACACTGGAATTTGTTCTGCTGTCATAAGTAACCCGTATTGTAAGACACCAGAGGAAAGAAAACAAAGAAAACGAGTCTTTGTAGAAGGGCAGGACATTCCTGCTGGGATCGTCATTTCCATGCTCTAGGAAACAACATTCAAGAAAGTCACTGACTCTTTATAAGGTGCCAGGTACCAAACTCTCTTGTACTTAGAAAGCCTAGAAAACAAGATTACTTTATGTTGGCCGTGCCACAGGAAAGCCAGATTAAACCCCCTGGACTCCGGAGCCAACATAAGCTCACCCACCAGTGGCATTTTTCTATCCTATTCCCTGGAAAAAGCTGGTGCAAGCGGAGGTGAGGGTTTGATCTACGCCCCTGGTGACTCGTGTGTGCCCGCAGGTATGTTGCTATGCTACAAATACACTATCAACTTTATTCCACGAGAAGGCTGAGAGGTGTTAATATACCTAAAACTGATCTTTTTAAAATATTAAACTTGAGACAGGCTTCAAAAAGCTTTAGTCATAGGAGTCATTTCCTCCTTCCCATTTAAGAAAAATCAATCTGCTGAAAGGGTGCCCAGCAGTCGGAGCAATTCCCTCTGCTCRGCTCTCCAAGCCCCGAGCCCTCAGATCCACCCCCTGCGCATCCCTGTGCGGGGCAGGCAGCGTGCAGCCTCGGCAGGAGCATCTCTGGGGTCCCGGCCGTCAGGGCAGTGGGTGGCTGTTGGCCTCCGCACCCCCGTGCCGTGGAAGATCCCATTGCAGATGTGGGACCTGCTTCTCCTCTTAATTACGCGGCTTAGCCCTGGCGTACCCTCGCTGGTGTCTGATTTATACCAGTTTTGGCAAGATGAGAATTGGCTCTTTCTACCCGTGTACATAAATTACCTTTCCAGGGTCACTGTGATAACGGATTCTGAATAACATACAGAGTCRATTAATTAGAGTGCTGGTACTCTACTGATCTGTGGAAAGGTCACAGTTGTATTTACTTTTTCTACTATTAAAGTGGGCAGTGAAAATCAGTTTTACAGTGCATCCATGAGTTTATTTATCAATGACTTCAAGGCATGTGTGTACTATTCAGCTGTTAAACCACAGTGATCGGTATCCGAGTGACTGTTGTTGCTGTGGTTATTTGCAAACATGTCACACAGCATCATTTGCTGAGCATCTAKGTTTCATATACATGTTTTCTTTTTCTTAAAAATATGTCTTGAAAAGCAGTGATGCTGACATGTCAAAGAACAAATGTACCTTCAGTGCTGTTCAGTCTGTCTTGTTTTTTCCCTCCAACTCTGTGACTTCTTATGGTGTGATCAACTTRTGAACAGTTTCTGTTTGAAGCAGTCATGTACGAACTGGAGGTTAGTAACGAGCAGTAAAGTTTGTATATTATGTCAGCAGTTTGCTGGCTAGTGAGACAAAATAAATACTTCTGAGGTAAAATGTGATGATTAAAAGGTTCAAATAGACAAATATTTTTCTTCCATGCATATTGAGTATTTGTGATGAGCTCATGTGTTGAACTATGCTGATCGTTCTGAAGAGGCCCCTGGATTTATTTCCACATGACAGTGTATAATCCATTCCCCAATTCTGTTCTGAATTAGCTTTAATATTTGGTAAGGTCTTTAACCGCAAATACCTAATTTCTTATTCAATATTCAGATTTCCAAATGAAATAAATGATCTATTTACATGTATCAGTAGACCATCTGGTTCCATATGAGAATTCAACAAAGAATCTATTAATTGTCACGCATGTTTATTCATTATTCTCAATTCATAATTCTTATAAATAATTAAATCAGAGGATCTTTTGCAAATAAGCCAAATAATTATTTTGAAGCTCCAACTTCCATACCTAAAAGAAAATAAAATTAATAGCTCATGTAAATATCCAAGAAAAGAAAAACAATTACATGAATACATAAAGCACTATAATTTTTTCTGCAACTAGCTAAGTCCCTTTCATCTCGCATTTAAAACCATAATTACAGTCACCAGCAGAACATGCAGAAGACAACAGAAAGAGAAAACAAAGTATAGGAAGAAAGCGTTAAGGTAAATTGTGCGAAAGCATCAAGACAAGACAATGTGTCTATGTTACTTCTTTACTGTTTCTATAGTTATCTCCCCAGAGAGACCGCAGCACTGGCGTTATGTCCATGTTCTTGTAAGCCTGTGCTGGGTATAGCGTTAAAGGAGAATGAGACATTTTGGGGTGTAAAGGGAGGCAGCAGTTGAGCTACAATGCAGATAACGGCGAGTAAGGAGTGGGAGCTGGATGGGAACTGGTGGGCACCTCTGGGAGGATGTGCTGCAGAGGAAGCTGGCAGGGAGGCTGCTGGGGATGCCGCTGCGCGAGGTGGGACAGGGACTCCGCTGTGGGACCCAAACCAGCAGGGATGGGGAGGCCATGGAAGGAGCTAAGGATGCTTTAGGTGATTGCTATGTGGATGGGAAGACTAAAATAGATGGAGTTATTTTTGAATAAAGCATAGCTAGCAAGAGAGGACAGATGTATGGTATTATTTCTCAGATGACTTTGGGTAGTTCATGGCTGGGAGAAGTCTGTAACAGTCTGTGGGGCAACATTTTAAAGGGGAGCACAGATTTCCTTTGCCTAAAGTCTCTGGAAAATTACAAATACAAGGATGATTGTGGTCTTTTGGGGGAGATTTTGAGGTACATCTAAATAGCATCTGTGCATCCCTGGAGCCACTGGAGCCTTATATTTTCTCCCAGCCACTCCAAGCATTATTTCTGGAAATGAAGAGTCCTCGGACACATAGTACTTGCACTGTGAGTGACTTCAAGCTGGAAAATGTGATTCATTTGAGCTAAAATGTAATTTCCAGAATAGTCATCTCTCACAGCTTATCTTCTGGGGGAAAAAAAAGGACATTTCGGCATGTCAGCAGGTGAAAAGGTTGGACACCTGCTGCGACTTGTGGATAGTGTTTTATTACTTTCACATTTCTTATTTTAACTTCATTGCCTGACATAGTCATTACCTTTTCAAGGACATTAGTTTTAAAAAGTATTGGGAGTCTTCTATCCAGAGTATACTGAAACTCCCGTAATGTAAGACATAAATGTACTTAAAGCATCTCTCTCGCTTTCATGCAGAGCCTTGGAAATGGCATGGCTGTGTTCATCATGTACAGGTGGTTTGTCTCAAGTTCTTCTTCCAGGTTGCTGTAACTTTAAAAATTGGTATCTTTATTCCAACAGCAAAGAAGGGTACAAAATTAGTAATGATTTATGGGTGTTCCCCTCTGATTTCTTAATCCAAATTAGCATAGCTCCATAATGAGAGAGATTGTTCCTATCTGATATTTTTTGAGGGTTCTGCATGAGCATATTGGGGTTGGAATTTTCAAAAGATCTAAATCCCATTAAATATTAGACTAGTCTAAGTCTCTAACAGGACTGACAGAATTCAGGTTCAAATCAGACATGAAAGCCCGGGCYCTGGAAAATGAACTGCCTTTCCTGAAATCTTGGTTCAGACATCCTTCCATCCTGCTGGTATTTCATCTCTTCATTCCAAGAGTGAAAAATAGGCTTTTTTCATCCAAAGTTGACAGTTTAACAACTTCCTGTTACGATGCTTAAAACCTGTGTGCCATGTACCTTAAAGTCACAGGATTTACTTTTCTTGTGGTTGTATCAAGCAGTACCGACGGGAGGGCCACCGGATCCCTGCACTGCATTGCCCGAGAGCGAAATTCATATTTGATAACGATGTTCTCTGAGCCTCGCAGTTTGTAAGAGCTGTTCATAAAGCACTCTGGTAGAGGCCGTTTGAGCCACGCCATCTCCTGTTAACCAGGTACATAAACAGCAATCTTAATGAGCAAAATCACAAACCACAGGTGCAAGCTATCTGAATCGCTGTCAGCAGTAGGAGGCTTTTTTTCCTTTGGATATGTACTAGGTGACAATTGTAATATGAATTTAGTCCCCCATTGATTGTTCTTCCCTGCTGTATGATTTCTCTGGCTGTTTGTATAATGCTGTGGATGGCCCTAAAATAGAAAAATGAATTCCAGGTTCCCAATCTTCAACCTTTCAGGCTCGGTTTCAGTTGTACAAGAAAAACATTTATCGACCAGGCAGAAGAGGACGGACACGCTCATCTGTGCCTTATGCTTTTGTTGAAAATATTCTTCCACCCTCTGTCTCCACAAATCGCTCAGAGGAGCGTTGCAGGCAGCACTGCGTTGCTGTGTTTTCATTGAAGGTGGCTGGCGAGAGAAAGTCAGGAAAACTTATTTTGGAGCACTGTTAGGTGTGTTGGGTTTGGCGGGGGTGTCTCTTGTGTTTTACTGCAGCCAGGAGATGCTATTTCAGTGTTTCGGGCATTAAGGTCAGAGAAAACCTGGAACAGGTTTTATAGAAAGGTTTATGCAGCTTCCGAAGACAAGCGTGCACATGCTCATAATTATTGTTCACCCGTAAGTTTGCTGAAATCTAACTCAGTCTCCTGAGTGACAAGTATAAACTACCRTGCAATTGTTTTTCCCTTTTTTTAATGAACTCATAGCCTCATTTGTATGTTGAATGAGGAATCAATGCAATCAGACCGCAAAAAGTAGATATTCTGTATAGATCAGACCGTAAGATATTAGCAGCTGAAACATTAYCCTACATTCCGTCACCATTTATAGAGGTAATGGAAAATATTGATTTCAAATGCTATTGCCAAAATATGACAGCATATTTTAAAACTTGCTTGCTTCATCTCCCCTATCAAAAACTTTTTGAGGATGCCTGAATAACTACTCTGACACTAATATTTTCTTTTCTAAGCCTGGTTAGTGGAGTAGTATCCAAAAAACATATAAAGATTTTTCTGGCTGCCTGTGATAGAGAAATAGGTAGCGTCACTGGGATGGCAAGTACTGATGAAAAGGTAAGTAATTGAAGCTAAGAAATTGATGTAAATCAGAAACTTTCGTTGCTTAGTATGCACTAAAGAAATTTTTTTGTTTTACATCAATTCCTCAGCATATGATTTGTTTGATGGTTTTATTTTTGAAGCTTCTCTAATAAAATATTCTCATACGTTGTACCCTAACAAATAGAAGAACTATACATTAATGTTTTCATGATGTGGACATATTTATTATGCTTCTTTTGTCATCACGCATGCGGAAACATGTGCTTAGGGACTCCACAGCTGTCCGGAACTCTTCCCCGAAAGCTAGAAATTGAAGTGGTAATAGATTTAGTAGTAATTGTTCTACATATGACATAGCACAAGGGTAGCTTTTAAATTTTTTTTTTGTATGTGTAGACCTAGCTGGAAAAACTGATGAACAGCTCTGTCAAAGTGCAGATCAGTTGAAATTAAAATGCTTCATGTAATCATGCTGTTATTGCTGAAGACTTAACGTCTAAGAGGGTGAAGGCACTAAGGAGATGATAAATTCAGGTAATGTCAAACATCCCGTTTTGACATTTTTTGAATGAAGTGTTTCAGTACTTCCTTTCAAAGCATTTTTCCATTTTTGAAAGTCTTTTTATCTTTTTTTCATAAGCAAGGGTCAGATTATATCAGAGTCCAGTGTTGTAAAGTTCAGGCCTGCACATCTGTAAAATATGCCTCTCTTATACCTTGAAAAAAAATTTTGAGATTCGAATGCTTAAATTCTTCTCGCTTCTTGATCATTTGTGAACCAAAGTGAAAAAGGTATCCTGCCTGGCGCTGCCAGTGATGCTGTTTCTCTTTTCTTTGTTGTTAACAGGACTAGTGAATGAACAGCCGATCTTAAGTGAAATAATGAAATACCCCAAACTTAAGCTAAATCCTTTTTATACATTAAAAAAAAAAAAATTATTGGGTTCATTCTTTTTCTCCAAAAAGCTGCAGGTTTTCTTTATTCCTTTGTTTTTCCACTATAGCCTAGATTAAAGACCTGGTACTTGAGCAAGACAGGAAGCAAATAATAAAGAAATACTTTTTGAATGGTACCAGAGGCTTCCCGGCGCGGGAGGCGGAGGTGGCCCGGAGACCGCCAGCAGTCTTCCAGATATTCAGCTGCTTTTTCCGAAGCTTGCAGGGAGGTGTGTGTGGGATGTGCCCACGGAGCGCCTGTGTGGGCTGAAAGCAGAAGTGGAAGACACGGTGCTGCATCTGCAGCTCAGGTTTAATCAGGAGTTAACAGTTCCCTTTGCAGGAACACATTAAATGGGCCTTGTTTTTACAGAATTTAAATGCGCATCATAGTAAAGATGCGAGTGTCCTCTTTGTCTGTGCAAATGTTATCACTGTTAGATAAAATATACTGTGGTAAGTGTAAAATAGTGCTTAGGTAAGCTGAAACCCCTGAAACATGAGATTGTATATAAAATGTCTGCTAATAAATTTGTGGTAACAGTCATAGTTTAACAGAAATTCCATAGGAGAGGAGAAAGGAAAGCCTGTAGCAATTACCGTAACACTGGTGCTGGGGCTTAAGAGCAGTTTAATGAATGTAATATGGTAAAGTATTCCATAGGTGGGAGAAAAGCTGTAGATTGGAAAGAAGGAGTGGTGTTAGGTGAGATCATTTTATCAGCCTAATTGGAAAAAACCTCGTAAATGCACAACTGGAGTTATTCTGACATTGCACACACAGATATGCTCGTTAGCATCCCTTGACCAGCTGGCTCCGCGTGGCAGCGAGGCAGGCTGCTCCTGACACCCCCCCTTCCCTTGAATTTTGTTCTGCTGGGTCTGACRTGCTTTAAACTTCTTGCTCCTGACCTGATGACTAGGACTGGGGCTGCCAAGCGAGGGACCTGCCCTTGTATTGGGGGACAGGGTTTACGGGCGATGCAGCGAGCCGGTGGAGAACACCCTGGAGCGGGGTGGCTGTGTGTACTCGAGGGGGGTGGACCACGTTGTGGCTCATGTCTGTGCTGAACTGACCTCTTGGTGTGACTCTTACCCTAAGCAAAGCTCACACCTGCCTGCAAAGAGCATATTATAGCTGCAATGTGAAAAGAGAACAGCTGTTCTTCCTTCTGCAGACCCAGTTCTATCCTCTACCTGGTGAATTTTGCTAAATTGACTCCTCCTCAGGCATTGAGCAGACTGGTGTGGAAGAGCAGGTGTAAATTTGTCACTTTTGGTGTCATAGTCCCAGCTGAAAGGATGCTTCAGATCATTGAAAAGCTGCAGAGAGAGCACAGCCTTTTTTCCCCCCACACTTTCTTTTTTTTCTTTTYTTTTTTTTTTTTCTTTGGTCTATTCCATTTCCAGAAACAGAGCTTGTTGTCGAGTCCTGCCCTGGTGCGGTTTCCCCATGGGCCTCCTTGCTGGGGGAGTTTGTTCCTTGAAAGTGGCTTTTGCTGGAGCACAAATTTAAGCGCTGCCCAGCTGCTTGTGGTCTTTCCATTTGTTTAGAGGGACCAGGACTGATCTCATCTGGTAGGAAAATCGCTGAACCACAGCTCACACGGGTATTTGGGTATAGAGCAGTCCCCACTTTTGTGATAGACATCAGTGTTGTCTAACTGTCGAGCATCTTTCTCTTCTCATGCCTATTCAGAGGCAGGTGGAAAATGGATTGCGGTCTAACTACTGAACAGTTTGGGTTCCTGTATTATTGTCTGCTGCATTCAGGTTGACTCATTCCAGGATTATGTAGGCATTTTATTCACTGTGTTATTACTGGAAAGTTCTTTCTGCAGAGGCTTGGAATATAAAACTGAAAATATTCTGATTGTAAATTGTCTAAGATAATATGCAGTGTGTTGTAAAAGTAGGTCCTGTCTGTGCAACACTAATTCCACAACTGCAAAAGCCGTAGTAAGTGTTAAACTTGCTCCTACTACCATGTAAGCGTTTTTGGTAACTGCCAAAATTGAGATTCTCATCACAGAAAAATCTGTAGTCTGCCTTCTCTTCACATTTAACTTTTTTTCTAGTTAAAAAACAGTCTTTCAATGCATTACTGCTCAAAGTTTCAGGTATTTTCTCCAAGATTATGACAATCCACGAATTTTAAAGACGTGGGTGGTTATAAACTCTCTGTTGAAATCTGCCATAAAGCAGAAAAAGGAGCCAGAATTCGTATTATTTCATTGCTCTGCTACACCTCAAAGGAGCTGTCGTCCGAGGGGCGCACGGCTGTCGAATTAAAATTAAGCTGAAGAGACTTCAGCAGTACTGGGGGGTTCTTTCTGTGTTTTTTACCCTAATTTATCTCTTCTACCCAGGTCCCTGTGTTAGGTTTGAGATGCGAATGCCGACTGAGCTTTCCATCATTAGATGGCTACACCCTTCTCTTTAGAGAATTAGGTCAAAATGTGATTGTTTTTCCTTTAAGAGCAAAAATTATTTACCTAAAGAGAAGGTTTCTCTCTCAGAATTTCTAGTCTTCAGTTTAAAAGTCTAGTATGTGGGTTTTTTTTTTTCCTCCCTGCTAGCTCCTGGCAATGCGAGGAGCTTTGAAACACAAATATTTATGGACGTGGCAGTGTTTGGATTAGGGAAWGAAGAGTCCTGATCAGCTGCATGACTTATCTTTTTAAGACAATGACTACTACGAGCATGGGTATACTCTTTAGATAACATCGTACAGCTTTGATTCCACAGAACATGCTTGATTAAAAAGTAGCCCAAAGAAAGAAGAGGTTCATTTTACAGCTTCCTGCAAAGATACAGGATTTGGGACCATTTCTCAGTTCCTTGGCAACATGTCCATGCCTGGGGGGGGAAAAAAGGTTATGAATATACATACTTATAAAATAGTTGTTATGATTACAGTAGCATCTGAATGCCACAAGCTGTGCTGGGCTCCAGGTCCCCAGGTGCTCTCGCAAGCCCGTAGGCAATAGCAGACCTGGAGGCAGGACACCTTGCTCTGTCGTGGAGAGCAGCGGCGTGGGGATGGAGCGAGACGCCCGGGGTCCTGCTGCTCAGCTGGGCACTGGAAAGGGAAATGATTCTTGGCCCCATATCCCATCAAAATCCAGCCAAAAAGCATCTATGCTTTAGGAAGTGATTTATATTTGTTCCCTGGGTAAACAGAGAACTCTTTACCAGGTTCTGCCAGTCCAGCACCTTTCAGGCACAGTTAGATTAACTTTTAGAAAAATAATAAAAATAATGGCCCAGCTAATTAATGCCCTAGGAATTCTATAGAAGGCCTTATGACACCTACATTAGTACCAAATGAGTTCATTATGATTAATGTTATTAAAATAAATGTCATGGGAATGAATAATGGCTTGGTCATTATTTTAAAGCGTTGCCACTGGATCTATAAAAGCTAATGATTCAATTCTGAGGAAGTAATTGTGCATGTTCGTGTCTAAAACCTGTGGAGAATTCAAACTTTTCTGCAAAAAATAGCCATGCAAATAACAGAAAAAGGTGTGTGTATTCTCTGAAAAACAGAACGTGCCCTGGCTTCAGGAAGGGCTGGTTTCCCTAGGGCTGAAAGGTGGGATGAGAAGCTCTCTGACCGGGAAATTTCTTTGCACTTGATGACGATTTCAGAATTGTTCATGCTGATTTGGGTTTAGGTTTTCATCAGGCCAGATTTTTTTTTTTTTTTTTTTTCTGTTCCTTTTTAAAGGAGAGTTTGGGCTTCTATCTGTGAATTCAGAATGAGGTGATTTCTCAGATCCATACGTCCTAATGTTTGTCTTTGCATTGCATCGTTTGTAACAGATAATTTTGTATAAACAACTTAAAAGTGAAAAGGGCCAGACCGAAAGCATTTTCATTCAGGCAGAGCGTACATATCAGCGATGGAGACACACCATGCTGTTCTCAAGCACTTCTCCCGCTTGCAGCCATGCTCAGTTTGTGTGCCTGTCGAACTGTCTGTCCGTGTGGCACATGACTGTGGTGCCAGAAGTAATTTTGGCTGGTTTTAGCATAGTATTGCTCAGCTTGAGTAGATCCAGTCAGTGCAGTCTCTGCTGAGGAACGTGTTGGGGTTGGGAGAGTCTCTGTAGCTGTTGTACTGCATTAGACTTTTCTAATAATTTTAAGCAATTACTTCTTGACTATGCTTCTATCACGTAAATGCTTCCCTCCTATGTCTTGTTGTGTGCATGGTTACAGTTTAATTGCACTCTTGGAGATCACGGGTGATGATGTGCTGGAGGCGGCAGCGTGATCGTGAACTGCTCTGCTGCAGCAGGAGGACGTTCGACATGAAACCATCCCATTCGTCGTGAGGCGACTGGGCATGGCAAAAGAGTGGGGAGCAGGGTCTTACCTCTACAAGAAGAAAAGTAACATGGTTGTAAAGAAACCAGGAATTTGAATCACGAAGACTACCATTTGAATTATGAGCAAGGCACTATAAAATAACCTTATATATAAAACAAAAAGTGGTGAAAAATATTGCATCTTCCAGACAACTGGTCAAAGTCCTCAGAAGTAGTTACCTGAAGGGGATAAGGGAGCTGCCAGAGTTGCGTTGCCTTCAAGATCTATCCTGGTTTTTGGAGAAAGGGCTGCTGGCTGGCCAGCACTGACTTGTCAGATTAAAAGATGGTGTCAACTCATGGAAGTTAGGTGGTTAGGTTTATCAGGCAATAAGAAGTGTGTTACATATGCAAATCCCATAAAGGATGCCTCAAGCTTGAGAAAGTCACGGCTAGTGCCCACAGACATCCCCGACTCTGCCCTAGCCTCCTGCTGTGCTACCACCAGGTGAATAGCTTCTGCTCTTCTTTCTCTGGGTCTGTGGTGGTTCAAAATTCTCTTCTGAGAATTTATCAGGGTAGTAGTGGAGCTCCTGGTTCCCCATTAGCACTGCCCACGTGTGGCACAGCCCTCGCTCTCCCAAAGCCTGGCTGAGATTGGATTTTGTTCACCCTAGCTCTTCTCATTGCTTTGTGAGACTATTCAGTATTTATAATAAATTATTAATATTTGAAAATTGCTTTAAAGATTGGGAACGGATATTCATTTAAGACTTTTCACATTCTTAGGGAACCTTGAAGGAGTGAAAATGAAGCCTTTTGGAGAGTGGTGTACAACAGGACAGTGTAATTGAGATTCAAGCTGCACGCTTTTGTAAAGGGCTAGGTAAATATTAAATACTATTATTGTTAATCATTGATTTATAAGGCATTTTTGTAGCAGGTACTAAATGCTTGTAGGTTTAAAACTGAAGCATGGCTTTTCATGGGAATTAGTTCACCAACCAGTAAAAATGCATCCAGTCCTAATGTAAAAACATGTTCCGTTCATTCAGAACAATTGGAATTTACACAGAATGGCAGAAATGGGAATTTTGCTGGGTTATAAGAGTCGATATGAGATTGATAATGACATAAATAGTCTGCTTTTTGCTTTTGTTACATATTTAAATTGCTGTCTTTTCGTTATTCACATCTTTCTTTGGTTTTCCTAACACAGTACAGTAGTCCTACAAACATCATAAACTTGTCTTTACAAACAAGAAAAGGCCAAGAATGAAAATATTTATTTACATTATTGACATTAAAAAACCAGTTATTTTCAGTGCAGTGCTTTTTACCTATGCAAATCTTTTTAGCAACTTGTGAAGCCTTATGAGATGTTCTTTAGAAGCTTGATTAAAGCCTCAGCTGAAATAAAATATTTAGCAAAAAGATGTTTCCATACTCTTCTATTACTCCTTAATGAATCCTCTTTGTTAACCTACTAGGAGACATCCTGTTTCATTCAAGGTCTGCTTGTAACTTTTCCCTTTTGGCTTAGTATAAGATATGTAAATTCATTTTCGGTTGTGTAATCCAATCATAAAAAAAGAATAAGAACCTTGCTGCCACTGATAGTAACTTGTTTGTAGGGATGAAGGAAAGGAAACAGACTATTGGTCACGCTGTCTTGGAGGGACCATGGCAAACGGCGTGTTGGCAGGGACAGCGACTTCAGCCGCTTCCCTTTGCCGCCGCTCAGCGATGCTGCTGTGCAGTGAGCCAGAACAGAGGGAGCCCTTGCCGGGAGCTCCTCCGTGGCAATGGATGGCAGAGCAGCACCTCCTCCACTTCAGAGCAGAGGTGATACTATCCTTAAAATGGACAATAAAAAAGATATAGAACATGAGGAAAGAGATCAATATTTGATTTCAAGTATTGCCAAAACAGTGCAGTAAACTTTAAGAGGTATGTCTTACTGTGAAGTTAAAATCACTAGGGGTGTAAGAAATGTAATAAGGGATAAAATTTATGTAATTTATATAATTATTTTTAAAGCAATGCATTTGCCCGGTCACAAAACTATTTTAACTGTGGTGACGTAAGATCTAATTAATGAAGTGACATTGGGAGAAGAGGTACAAATCTGCAGAGTATGCATTTTACTGCTGCTGATGTCATTATGCTGCAGCAATGGAGCAACACGCTTTAACCCTGACAACGCTGCTGTTTTCTAAACAGCAAGGTAGGTGAGTGCGCAGTGCAAGACATGCCTGGTCTGAAAATGATGACAAAGTTTGTTGACATTACTGAGTTAATCAGGTCAGTGAGGGTAAAAGCTGACTGCAAATAAATGCAGAAGGTCCTCCTAATGCCAAATGACTAGGTGATGAAAGGGCAGATGAAATTTAGTGTAAATAAATGTAAAGTCAATGTAAAAGGGGAAAGAAATCCAGTCTGACTTGCAAAAGTACATTGATGGGATTTAGGCTGAGTAGTTCCACCAAAGGACCAGGTCTCAGGGCTACAGTAGATAGTTTTACAACAATGTCAACTCAGTGCTCAGAGGTGCTCACAAAACATGCAGAGGATTAGGAGTAGGAAAATTAGGAAAGGAAAGCAACAGAACATAGCAAACATGGTTATGCCATTGATGCATATTGGATATTCCTGTGTTAAATAAGAGACTCTGGAAGTAAAAAAGGTATGGAGGAGGTTACTGAGGAAAACAGTTATGTAATTTTTWTTTTTTTTTAAGGAACATCTGAAAATAGGTTAAGGCTTTTCAGCCTTGAAGAGTGATGACTGATGGGGAATACAAGAGTGGTCTATAAAATCATCAGTCTCATGGAGAGGATTGATAGGATACAAGTGTTTACTGTAGAACTAAGGGTTACCGAATAAAACCAGCAGTTTTGGGTAAACCAAAGAGTGTTTTCAGAGCATGCTTTACAGCTGTAGAGCCTCTTCCCAGAGCGTGTCATGGAGGCTGAAGGCTGACATGGACTCAAGAGAGGTCTGGGTAACTTGGTGGAAGGAAAACCCAAGGGCTATTAGCAATGGCTCAGAGTCCCTGTGTCCATCCAGGTGACCCGGGGATGTGGACAGGTTCACCCAGTCCTGCCGCCCTTCCCTGGGTCTCTGCAAAAGGCCCTGGGCACTGCAGGGAGAGCAGAGAGTGTTGGAGTGACCTGCAATGGTGTCTCTTATGCTCATGCTGTAGGAAGTATCAATGCAAATCTTTTAGATGAATAGTGGTTGGAGGGGTTTAGAGCAGCAGCTGAGCCTTCTCAAGCCCTTCTTCATGCTCTACCTCCTCTGCCCAATGTTTAGCCTGGAGGTGCACCAGGTGTCCCAGGTGGAGATAAACGTGATGCTGCGGCACAGCCAGGAATYTCACTGATGTTCCTCAGTATTTCATAAAATGTCAGAGTTTCTTCTGGCTATAAAATTCAGGGCTCCTTTGAACTCAGCTTGGCGGAGGAACGGGATTTAAGACAAGCACTGCAAACTGCCCGGAGGAGAGCAGATGGGATTGCATCCCCGTGAGTCACCGCGGCCGGTCCCACTGCCAGCAGTACCGGCGCTGGTGGCCCCTGCCCCTCCTCTGGGGCTGGTGGCAGCCTCGGGTCTGCACCTGCCAGCGGTGCCAACGAGGGATGGAGCCCAACATGTTTTTAAAATCAAAACACGTGTTGCGCGCTTTGTTGTTGCTAGGGCCTAAAACCTTCTAATTTCTGAGTAGGTGTTTAATTTATTTTCCTCTTAAATTTTTTAGCTTTGAGAGGCATGAATCATTCAGTTCCATTTACCAAAAGGGCTTTGCTCCTGGATTTTGTTTCTGTAGATATTTGCAGCAGTTACCTACAGTGAGTGGGATGCTGTTACTGCTGTGTTAAAGGGCAAGACGCTGGTAAGGGAAGCTGAGAAAACCGATTTAATTTCGGTAAACCGCAGAAAGAAGTCTCACATATTGATGAGAATGATAGCGGATGTACCAGCAGAATGAGAACAAGAGGTTTAAGAAAATGAGGTCTGAGATTGAACGCTATGTTGTAAATGGGTGCAGCAGTAGTGATGGTTGCCAGAACTTAGTTGCAATTTCTTTCCTCATGGTTTCTTGACTGTGCAGAAATATTAAACATAACTAAAGGATGTGGCAACCCCTCTCATCTTCCTGTTCTAAATGTCTTCTCGTTGTGCTTCACCAGGGAGGGCTTATGTCTRTACAGACTTAGACAGCTGTGTGCGTGCTATGCCCCCAGCTTGGCATTGTGAACCATAGGGAGAAAAAGGATAAGGAACAAATATTCATGTTTCTGATATATTGCCAAAACTAGAGGTTGATAATTTAATCTGCTGCCTAACAGCTTGATAGTCTACAAAGAAATCCCACTTTTTTCCACACATAAACAGAAGAGCGCACTGCCACAGATGCTGGGAAAGCTGAAGAAATAAATAGGCTCATTGTAGTTAATAAATATGATGGTTGGCATTCAAACCTAGGTCAAATATCTCATTTCTCAGATTCAGTATTGTAATATCTCTAGTTATTTCTATGATTTATGCAGCTGTCATAAACACTTCTGTCTGTGGAAACCTACAGAAGTTATACTAAGACGCTTACAAACCTTTGAGTAAAGCCATAGATATTTCTTTAAGCTGGAGCTTTCTGATGGAACGCCAGATCCCTTTACGTGCTTCTTCTGGAAATATTTTGTCATCTTACACCTAAGCTACCACCATAATATTGCCATCTGTGCCCGTCTCCTAGTTAGAGCTGATCAAATTATTTGCTCTGAATAACACGCCGTTGATCCTCTGATGCTTCTCTGCGAGTGGGTGGCAGGCGGCGAGCACTGGGGTTCTGCTTTCGGTCRGTGCTATTTGTGCTTGATGACCGGTCACCTAAGCAACGGGTTTCACAGAGTTAATGTGGAAATGGCTCTTTTTACACAAAATGGAACAGCGTGTGAACTGCATCTTGAAACAACAGCATTAGAAAGTGCAGTCCCTTCTGCAAAGAGGAGGTACCCTGCGGGGCTGCCCGGGGTTACAACCCTGGGCTGTGCCTGGGACTGAGCTCTGTTGCTGCATCCTCTGYTGAAATCAGAGTTTTGGATGAGTGAACAAAGTTTTTCCAGACACAGGCTCTTTCCTGCCTTAAAACAGGATATAAAATATGTTGCTGATTTTGTGCATTCAATACTGCCTGTCTGCCCTTACATGAATTTCTTTACAATTTCTGGTCACGCAAAGAGCTGCGTCATTTACAGGCAGGATTCACAGGAATGCAGCTCTGCTGCTAAGGAGCAGCTGGAGGACACACTTAAATAAAACAGGAATCCTCTTCACAAGCTGTTTCATGTTATCGTGAAGGTTTATAGATGGAGATAAATCCTTTCTGACCTATGTGACCCAGTTGGCAAGCAATGACAGGTTCCCACTGAGCCTGAACCTGGGTTCTTTTAATTTTTCTGAAACTTCTGGAGCATCCCTCCCTCCTCGTGGACATGACTAAGTACAAAGGGAATTTAATCTCCTCTCGCAGCTCCAATCTCCCAGGGTTTAACTTTCTCGCTTTCTTCGTAGACTGCGTCTGCAGTCTTCCTGCAAAAGGGAGACTTCTCTGCACACTGAAACTGCTCCTAAATTCGCCTGATAATAAATCACTCAAACCTGACTAAGTCTGGAAAATCTTTGTAGCTGTGACATAACATAACACAAATCCCCGGCTGTGAATACAGAAGTGTTATTTCTCCTTGGGAGGGGTGTGGGTGTTGAAAAGGATTATTCTGTGGTGCAACTTCCCAACTTCCAGGTGCTGTTAACAGGGAAATGGTATTTTTAATGGCTTGGTGGACCAACCTGTACCAAACCTGTGCCAAGCCTGCCGTGAGCCAGTCACTGTTATTAGGCAGCTCTTGGTTGTCCGTGGGCCTGAGAACCACCCATCACCTCRGGTCCCTTTGGTCCAAATCTCATTTCAAATTGGAGGGGCATGCTGAAGGACTACACTGAGAATAACATCTGAGGAGGTTTTTGGCAGGTTGCTTTCCAGTCCCAATSTGTCCTCCTCATTCCTTACTGTTTGCTTTAATACTGTGTTTGTAGGAAACAAAAGTTATCTACTCTGCAGTCACTTCTGTGAAACCTGTGCAGGACATATGACAGAGATTCCCTGAGATCTCTTTATTTGCTTAGAACTACCTTGCCTCCTAATGTTTAAGATGGTTTTTTTTTTTTAGAGGTAGTTTTGTGATTTTATTTCCCTTTTCGGGGCCCCCAAACTGTATGTGCCTGACCTCATCTTTCTATTATTGAACATTTATGGGATGCACAAAGACATTTTATAAGAGACTGAATTAGACAAGATGTTAACGCAGATATTGCTTAACATTCTCTAATATATGAGTTAAACTATTGAAGCAGCTCTGCACGGGTTCAGCTCTTACAGAGAGTTACATTACTGAAAGAAAATAATAATGAAGAAATCATTGTACTCCAGATGAAGAATGAGAAATGGGATGTCCTGGTATAGGAGTTGGGAATTAAATATAAGGAAAACAAACTTTGAAATGAAGCCATCCAACAGAATTAAGGCAACAAGGCGGGGTGAAAAAATGCTCCCGCTTCAACAGCATGTACATTTTTTAGACTGATTTGAAAAAATTGAGTTCAATAGGCTCTTACAGACTCAGTAATTCAACACAGGCTGCTGCTATCACTTGCTGGAAAACCTGCACAGAACTTGGTAGGATGAGAAAGCAGGGAAGGGTGCGGAATAAATCACTCTGTATATTTTGCATGTGTATAAGCAAAAAAAGCTAGATGGAGAGTAGCATGGCTGAGAGAGCACTCTTAAAGACTTGGTTAAGTAGCATATGCTTATAAAACTAATCCTCCTTGTGTCATTAGCCAGCACGCAAGCTGGGGAGCAATTCCAGCGTTCCCCGTTGCAGGCGGATATGCAAACTAGAGAGACCAAAATTGTGTTTGCACAGTGGTGGAGGCACAGCATGCTTTTAACACGCTGCAGTCTTTCAAGCCTTCCTTCCTAAAACATTTATGTTCCCAGAAAAGCCAATAAATATCGTCATGCTTGATCTTTACCAAATTACAGTCAAGGATGGATTTCAAGTGTTTTGCTGCTTGCAAACACTTTCACACAACTCTCACTTTAGTATTGCAGGGCTCTTAATGAAGCATAATAACTAAGTTCAAGCTTTTTTAGGAAGGCTTTTGTGGTCCTGCTGCCAACCATAATTGACAGCCATTTGAAATTCATGAGCTCAGTCAATGCTGTGATTACATTTTTGAAGAAACTATCCAAACAGGCTGTGGCAGAGTGCAGCTTCCTCGTACATTGTATTACTGCCGTTCCCCATCTTTGTACAATAACCACCGAGCACAGAGGCTTTTCTTCGGGTATGGCTCAGCGACAGACTATACAAGGAGCTGTTTTGACAGCTTTGCAGCTGCCATTGGGCCC
Source organism: Phoebastria nigripes (assembly GCA_035582835.1). Classification (NCBI taxonomy): domain Eukaryota; kingdom Metazoa; phylum Chordata; class Aves; order Procellariiformes; family Diomedeidae; genus Phoebastria; species Phoebastria nigripes. The sequence continues at coordinate 88,968 of JAYKAV010003129.1, read as the reverse complement.
GTTCTGTGGTTAGGCTGCTGATGGGCTGTCTAGACAAGCACGCCTTCTAGGAAGCCATGTTCTTCTGGTTCATATTTGATTATGAGACAGGCTTTTTCATCTGTAATGTAAACATGCCCCTGAAAAAAAAAAAAAATCTGCTGTGGCATTTCTTGTATAAAAGCCCCTTTTTTTGAAGGGGTGATTTGATTCATACATTTCCATTCCCCACTACGGATATATTTTCAGCTTTCCCATTTGGGCATTAGGTTTCCTGAAAAAAAGGGTGAGGTGAAAATGCTGAGTCCCTCAGAAAGTGCTCATATTTAGCAAAGAGCCACAGCTGTGCAAATACGAGGCATTGCATGGAACAAGTGAACTGAAATCCACCTGGTTTGATYGCTTCCACTTAATACATCCAGCCTCAGGCTCTCCCCGAAAGGCAGGAGCGAGGCTCACCGCCTGGATCGGAGCCGGCGTGGCCCTTGGCACGGCGGTGGTAAGGTCAGCTCTTGCCATTGCAAGCGACGGCTGCCAGCGCTTTTGCAAGACTGAAGGTCAAGCTGGGTCTGAAAGGACTATTACAGCGGGTAATTCCTCTGACCAGCGTGAAAACGCACATTAATTTCCTTGTGACTGAAGCAATATATCCTAATGGTGAGGAGAGAGAGCCCTGAATCGAGAGACAAGGCTTTGCCCAGGGGCTTCACCGCTCGCTCCTTGTTGAGTGCTGCTGGTTCATTCGTCTGCTCTGTGCTTACGCTCTCCTCACCCATTCATCTGCTCTGTGCTTACGCTCTCCTCACCCATGGCTGCAAAGGCATACGCGTTGCTGTGTGTTTGCTATAGACAATGGTATCAACTGCATGTAGAGAGGGCACAAAAAACATCACTTGAAAAGTGCAGCTTGGGAAGTCTCAGGGACTTCATAGGGRATTGGAGATGACTCTTCCCGTTGGATCTTTGCATTTCCCCTTACCTTGCTCTCATGTATCTAAAGTAGAATTGAACTGAGAGGCCAGGTCAAAGCTACCTATGAGGTTTTGCATTGTCCTGGAAAAAAAATKGACATGAAAGTGAAGTCTTCCCCTTCCACCTCATGCCAAGCTCCTGTGAACGACGTACATTACTGAACCTCCAGAAACATGACGAGYGTGCACAAATGTCGGCACAGGCGGCTCTGCTCCCCTCTGCAAACCCTATATACAGCCATGGTGTGCTCCCAGGCTGGCAGCCAGTTCAGGGGGAATGTTTCTGCTCACTGAAAGGGGACCAGACCCCTGGATAAACTCAACAGCTTCTCTCCATGAAGGGTTTGAAATAGGGTAAGTGGGATGCATCATCTAGAGCTAAACAAACGAGAGATTTTCATTTCTAAATGGGCTCTCTTCCAAGCATGTTTTAGTTTGGGGAAAATCTGTTCTCTGCCGTTTTTCTGAAGACTTTCTCTGCTCTTCTGTTGACCATCCTACTTTTGTTTATGACATTAGTATGGTGTTGAATTTCATACGTTATTGAATTGTTTTGAGCRTGTCTTAGCCCTAAGCGAACATATGGTAATAACGTAAGATCAGAGCCAAGAAAACCACAAAAATTCTCTACGTGTCAAGAGGGGGACAACACTCACCTTGCTGTGTTTTAAGGAGATAAAGAGATCCCCAGATTTCCCTGTTCAGCACCAGCTTGATCCTGTCTCTAGATCGGATCAGCAGTACAATGTATCACAGACTTCAGTGAGTTTCCCTTTGTTCATCCGATCTAGAATATAAAAAGAAATTCTGTGAGATAGCTCTAAATCCAAACATAAATACTTTTGTTGAGCAAGAAAAAGAAATTAAGGTTGTGAAAAATCAGAACTTAAAATTAAAAAAAGTCTGCTGTATCACTGAAGGACAAGAAGGTATTTTGTTAGCTTCATAAGATAYGACTCAAAAATTGGTATGAGGATTGAAATGCAGCACAACAGCAAAATCGCTGCAGGTGTTTTTCATAAAAACAAAATTTAGTTATTGAGTTATTATATCTTATTTGAAAGGTCTTTTAAAATATTTATTATCTAGTCCTACCTGCAAAACCGAGTGTTGCCATTAAGCGTGTCTAAATATTTTTTCTATTAGGCTATCYGTGTTCATGTCAACAAAAAACAGAAATAAAAATTATTCATTTCTTGCTTGTTCGATAGCAGGCTTGCTCCCTCATGACTGATAGGGTGTTTGACAGCTTTTGGATGACTAGGGAGTGGAATGGGTCTTGCAGAGCTCAGTGGAAAACCCTGTTCTTTTGATCAGTCATTTTAATTTTTTTTTTTTTTCTAGTGGAAGCATGGACCTCTTTGTTGTGAATTTAGGACCACTGAAAATAGTTTTGCTATCTTTAGTTACCTTTCATGGCCCCCTGCAGAGTAGCTCCTGAGTCAAAAAAGGTCCACAGGTGACAGCTACAAAGCCATAGGTGTTCTGGGCAATTCTGAAGAATGCAATAGAAAATTATATGCCTTCAGTAAAATGGTGAACTCTATTAAATTTATATGACTTTTAAATAAACTTCTGTGGAAACCTATTAGTTAAGTGTATTAAATTTTATAAGACTTTCTTGCAAGAGCTGCTCCAACTGGCAGCCATCTGGAGGAGAAGGCTGCTGCAGCTGCAGCCGTGGTGGTGTTTGCAGGAGCAGAGAGGATGCCAGCGTTACACTGACTGCTACAGCATGTCTACAACAAAAGCCAAGGTTTCAGGTGTTTATACACATATACACCTGTAAAGGGTCTGCTCTTCCTTGACCCTTTGAGCAGAGCACTCCCGACCTCGGTGTTGGTCACCACCTGTGCTATTAGTTCAACCTCCCAGCTCAGCCTAGTTCAGTTGATCTATTCCTGACCATTTACAAGAAAGGATTTAACTCCCCAAATAATAATAATAATAATAGAAAATCAAACCAAGGAAATAAAGYGTGCCATGTTCTGTCAACAGCAGCGACGCTTTGTGTAGAGAGATTAACTCCCAAAGTGTACTTGCCCTTTGTGTCTGATTTTAATCCCGTGTATTTCTATCAGTTTTAATAAGTAGATTTATATTGGACACCAAATGTTGAAATTACCTAAACTTGAAACGCCTGCCTATGAAATGAGTCGGAATAGATTCTCTGTGGAAGTTACTGCAGTGCCAATAAGAATTAATTAAAACTCAAATGTTCTTCATTGTGTGTTAATTGAGGAATTGTTATTCAGTCAACCTTCTTGATTTTTCTCTGTGTTAAATAATCATAGAAGTATTTCACCTAGTCTCACTATTTATTTAACCAATTAATTAAGGGAGGGGATATTCTGCATTTATTAGTATTTTAATTGGAGAATTTTATTCCCGGCGGCCTAAACATCTACATATGTTCAGGTTTTGTGTTCAGCTTTTTTATCTTTTAAATGACCAATGTTCCTGATTGTACACACTACAGACTAAAAAAAAAAATCTTTCAAGTACTCTGTACAATTGAACTTCATTAGAGCTTGAAAACCAGGGGCCAGGTTTTAATCTCAGTTGCGCTCATGTAAGTCTGAAGTAATTCCCCCACTATAATAATGGTTTTACTTTGAGTTGATATCGGTATCGAGATAAGAATCTGGCCTCTGTGGTTTAAATGATTAGAGTGCACGTTGTATAACGGTGTTTAACAGTTGCCAGTTCAAAACAATATCTTTAATGGTTACTGATTTATAAAAGTTCACTTTATAACATGTTACAGTTTAGCAGGTGCCGCAAAATTTAAATCTCCAGATAAAACAGAGAGTCCTCTTGTAGGCAAAACATGATAAAATCTTCACTTTATAAGGACAAAATTCCTGTGTATTTCCGTGTGCATAGCTTTTTTCCTGCGTGACCATACTCTAGATGACATTATCATGTCATTAAAAAAAATCCAAACTTGTGGACTCCTGCACTRCACAGGCGTATGGGCGCACAGTTGTATGTGCTCTTCCTGCAAATTGTTTCAAGGCCACGCTGAAAAAAGAATAATCCGGGTAAGGATACAGAGTTCAGAATCGGCTCTTATAGGTCCTCCGATGTTCACCCTTCTGGTGTGCCTTCACACACCCAGGCCACTTTAGACATCAATACCGAATTGCTTTTTACTGGCGCTGATACCTAATGGCTCTCTAAAGCCCACGTGTGCAAATGCTGTTGAAGTGACCTGACGTAAGGCCAGAGTACGGATGAGATGAGCGAAGTGAACAAAGCTGTGTGCCCACTAGGTCTGGGCAGAAGCAAAGCCCAGAAAGCTGCCAACTTGCATATTTTATTCAGTTGTTTTAAGAAAGAAAGTGTGTTCTGGTAAGGAAATAGGAAAGCTGATTTCCATACTTAATAAGCTTTTTTGGAGATGCTGTGCGGGTGTGCAGACGTTTGGAGGAAGCAGCAGGGCAGCCTTAGGGAGGTGTTTGTGCGCGACTTCCCCGAGGCACTGAAGGGATGCTGGAGCACCGGCACGGCCCTGACAAGCACTCCTATGGGATTTTCGTGCTTGTAGGTGTTATACTTCGTTTTTACACCTGAAAGTAGGAAAGGAAAAAAGACAACAGAGTAAAATGACACCCTTCTAGAGATTTATTTTCTCTGACCACATAACTGCAAAATAGTACATATTTGCAACTCTGAAATGAAATCGAAGCACTTCAATATTTTTCTTGTATCTACTTGTCTTCACTGTGCTCTGTTGTGAATCAGAAGGCAACAAACACCAACACAGTTTTCTGATAGCCTATGTTCTTTGTGCTCCATTTTTTATTTCCATCTTTAGTATTCTTCAGTAACCCTACAAATATATTTTTTCCTCCTGACTTTACCAAAATTTACTTTTTTATTTCATTGGGAAGATCAAGGTAGAGATTACTTCAAATAAAGTAAGACCTTATCTTGCACAGAATAATTTGAAAACCATATAAACTTGTCCAATATCTTTTTGTTTTTCCATACCAATGCTGAGTGATTTATAGCTGCAATTCTTATCTCCCTGACAAGTAAAGTGGCTTTAGATTAAAAATTTGGCAAAACAAATATATTTTTTTCTGTAAATTTAAAGGTCCTCTAGATTAATGCAAATTATTTTTGAAGTCCATATTCCAATCGTAGTCCCTGACTTAGCAATGCAATTAGTATCCAGTTACATTAAAAAATATGAACAAGCCACCCTCAGTCAGCGAAGCACTTAGGTACATGCTTAARTCCCATTGGGTTTAATGGGATGTGAATATTTGGTTGAAGTCGGGTCACTGTGCTAAATATAGAAGGTTAGATTAGCAGACAATATCTTAGCCATATACTCAGGTGAGTTGATGTTACTAATGTTGGAATTTCGCACTTCACCTTATCTGAGTTGTCAGTGCATCCTTTTAAATGTGTCGTCTTAGCTTAATCTTTGTAGTTAGTTTTGTCTTTATTACTCTCAATTGATGATTTCCTTGGTGCCTGCCCATTTATTTATTTTTAAGTGGTATCAAACGTTTTCCAAATAACCCCAGTGACGATGCATTAAAACACTCGGCAAAGGAAAAAGGGGTGCATGCCATGTGTGAAAAACAAAAGGCTGTGCCGGTGCCATCATGAATTTCAGCCCTACGGCATCTGTATGCTAGCAGCCAATTGCAGGGATAACGCTTTAATCCTTGTGGAGATACTGAGGCGGTTCCAGACAATAATTAATCTAATGAATGTTGAGGGAAGCTAAAGGCAATCTGCCTGATGAGTCTCAGCCGTCGCCGCACGCTCTGCCACGCTGTGCACACGCGTGTGCGCAGCCCTTTCCATGGCACCTGCCTGCAGGGCTCCTTGCCATGGCCGGTTACCAGGCGATCATCTGGGTGCCAACCCACTTTAGCTAAAATGATATCTCAAATGAAACAATGCAATGAGTTCAAACTTAACCTGCGTGACCAATATTGTCCGTATCGATGGAAGCTGATGCCGCCCCGCAGCTGGAGCAGAAATTTCCTTGCCATGATAGTAACTCACCCCGTAGCATCGCAACGGGCTTGTGCTTGGTTCTTGCTGAATCTCCCTTCTCCCCTGCTTTCTCTGCAGCGTTGCCTGTTCCCTTCTGCCCCTGTTTTCACACAAATGTGCAGTGTTCGTTCTTAAAAGAGACTGCATCCCCCCGTGGCACTGCCATCGCTGTCCCCAATGCACATCTTTCAGTGATCCCCAGATCTTTCAGAAACACAAACAAAAGCATACTCTGCTGCAAGTAAAAAAGGCGCTCCATCAACACACAATGTTTTATTCTTTGAACTTCCTTTTTATTTAGGATTGTATTTATTTCTGGCAAGGGAAACTTGTCCATAGTTCTTGAAAAGGAGTCCAAAAAGACCTGGGTGACAGAAGATTAAGAAAGTGAAGACCAGACAATAAATCATGACAAAATTTTGGAGGAGTTTTCTCTATTCTGGTGTTCATGACACTACGGGGAGTCATAAAGGCCTGTGCTAATACTGGTTGTCACTGAATGCTGGCAAATAACGAGAACTGAAAATTAGGGTGAATCACAATTTGTGCTTTTAAAAGAAAAGAAAAAAAAATTCCTATTATATGCATCTACCACTGCCCATCCATCCAAATCTTCTTGAAGAAGTCCACTATTAACCAATCTCACTCTCTGGGGTAATTGCTTTCCCTAAGAGAGCCCTCTTCTATGGAAGCACTGTCAAAACAAGGACAAGTTTTGGGTCCATCAACCTTGACAACGTCCTCTGACATTATTAGCTGAATTCATCAGCTATTAATGACTGCAAGATATATAGGATATACTCTGGTTAGCACTTGGAAAGACTTTCAGTTCACTTCTAGCTCTATTTATTCATTTAGACTAAAAGGAGTTATTAAAGGTCATGACTTCATTTCCAAAGTATCAGGTGAAAATACTTTTCAATTTAACAAATAGAGGACACTGCTTGCAATAAAATGAAATACCATCTTCAACAGTTTCTTTGATTTTAAAAGATATTTCCTAAAAGTTTTACTTTCGTTAACTAAATCCAGGTGGGGACTGGAGAAATGAATGATGGCGCACAGTGCTCAAAGGAGAGTTGTTGACTCCAATAATGAATTTTGGGACTTTGGGTTTTCAGAGAACAGCAACAAGATTTCTTGTTCTCCTTGGCACTGAATGACATGGAAAACCTGAAATATAATAACTACCATGCGCAGAGAGGTTTTACAATAAAGCTCGCATTTTCATTTTATGATCTGAGATTTACCCGCAAAACACTAGTGAGCCAGTCACGACTGAAGAAAAAATTTTCGCTGCTCTTATGTTCCTTAAGGAGTGTCTACGTTAGATGCCTTTTATCTGTACATGTTATTGTCCGAGTGCTTTGATATGGACGTTGCAATACAAATTATAGATACTGCTATATTAAAATTTTATCCAACTTTTGTTTTTCTTTCCCCCAGCAGGAAATCTGAAAAGCCATCTGCACCACTGACTTCTGCCAGAAGATCAGGGTTCACCTTTTCACGTCCTATAACTGTTTGAGCTCTCAGCAACCTGTGCTGTGATTGTGATATAAAGCCCTAAATCTAGATAATGCAGTGAGGTTGGCCCCATTGAAGATGTCCACCCTGCCTTCAGCAGGACAAGTGCTTTCTGGCTGGATTTGGTCGGGAGAGCAGGCAGGTGGCAGCAGGCCTTCTCCAGGAGCTTCCTCAAGAAAGATGGAGAAAGAGCAGAGGGGTTTATCTGTTGACCTTCCCAGGAGAGAGGATTGCAGACCCGACCCAGGTGAGGACATGCTTCACAGCTAGAAATAGAGGCATCTGTGCCTAGGAAGAGATGGAAAGGACCAGAGAGGGGTCCTGGGAGGACCGAACTTTATGGCATCTTGGGATTTTTCAGGATCCTTGTAGAATGATAGATGACATGTCTTCAGGGGTAATCAGACATGTCAGATAGGATTGATATTAGTCCTACTTTATGTGCTGAAAAGTGTATGACTGAGAATAGAAAATGCTTCAGTGTCACAGCTGAAGGGTCACTCCTCACACGCTGCCTTGGTGTGCTAGATGAGCAGCCCATGTTGGGAAGAAACAGCCGTCCAAAATCCCCACATGCTTGCATTACCCACAGTTTCCTAACTGGATAACTTAGATAAGTATCTCTACTAATTTCAAATAGCATAGACTGCAAGATTCCCCCCTTTGCTGGCTATGAAATTTGAAAACGTTCAGTGAATAATTTTGCTCAGGTTGTTCAAGGAAACCTCAGGCCCCCACAAAGGGAAAGTGGAAGAACTCTGGGTTAACTTAAATGACTCCACTGCTCAGGCAGTGGTATAGTACAGTGCAATTTAGATTACAAGATCCACAATCCATAGGCAGGCGACTTCTCTGACCACAGAAATTTGCCTGCTTCATTCAGTAGCTGCAAAACAAATGTTTCTGCTTCTGTGAAAAATTGCTTTGAGAATGACCAGGCATCTAAGCAAGGCCAGATGTTGCGTGCGTTGTATCAGATTAGAATAAAAAGGTACTTTTAACAGAAAACAGGTATGCACAAGATGAGCATAATGCCAAAATAACATAAAGACCCCTTTGTGAGCTTTGGGCACCTTCATTGGAGCTGTATATTTAGTTCTCCAAACACTGTAATAAAGGAATCAAGCTGTAATCAATCAGATCTTCTTTCTGTAGTTCACTCTTTTTATTCCCCATGAGGAAGCTTTACAGTTGTAGAAGCAATGAATTAATTTGTGAAGATGGCTGCGGTCTTAGAATGTGTCTAGGCATCATGAACATGACGATAGCAAATGAAAAGTATTTCCTCCGAGGTCCAGTCTAGAGATGTTATAAATGCCATAAGATGATGTAAATAAGAGTTAATTAAAAGTATTGGTCAGAGCTTGTTCTGTGGTTTAGAGCAGGACCAGCACAACTACAGAAATTTGAACTATGTCAAAATATTTGCTTTACGTTGTTTGGTTGTGTTGTATATGGCTTGGCCAAATGACCTTGCTTATTTTCCTTTGGTGCATTTCTCTAACTACTATAGCTGGGTTGTGGAGACAGAGATTACAAACCTCCTTCTTACTGTTACGGCTTGTGGACAGAAATGGTCTAGTGAGCCCCGGTTCACCCTCACAATTTAGAATGGAAATTGTAGCTTCCAGCTAATTACTGGAGAATAGCGAGATAATGAGAAGCAAAACAGAAGGGAAGAAGTCGAGTCTGTGTGTCGGTACCTCCATATGGCAGTGCTGCAGGAGGACTGCCACCAAAGTTATCATTTACTGTGGTTTAGAATTGATAATGCCTGAATTTTATAATGTTTTCTTTTTTTCTTAGGAGGCGGCAAAGTGACTTATAAACGTAGGGATCATATTTTTGATGGGAGCAGCTGGGGCACAGCGCAGTGAAATGCCGTGCCTGAAGTTGCTCTGCAAATGCATCACAGAGCCTGGAATAAAATCCATAGCGTTTGAAGTGTTGCAATAATCATTTCTTTGCAGAGATCCACAAGGGATCTTTGCAAGTCTGATACAGGTGGCTGAATCTGCTTGTACCATAGCACTGCAGTCACGGAGGAGCCTTTCAGAGCTGTTGGCAAACCACCCTGCGAGCAGAAGGTGCATTAGACACCTAAGCCTGGAACGTCCATTTTGGCTGACCAAAAGTTTCAGAAATGATTTTTGCTCAAATACGGGCCTAATGCAGATTCACTTTTCACTTGCAATAAGAGAATGCTGGAAGAACAAAACAACAGGATCATCTGGATACTCAACATTATCTTAGGCAGCTTGGTGCTCACCATCTTCCCCAACTTCTCCCTGAAGGGAGTGCTGCAGGTTGTGCCGGCCGCAGGCTGCCCAGGGATGTACTCTCTCCCTTAGGGATATGTAGCCTTTGGGACTTTTTTAAAAGGGGAATATAAATTAACCCCATTTTTGAATTGCAGACTTTAGTTTCTCAGGCTACTCCAAGAACTTCTGAAGATAATATTACTGGATTTTTCTCCTAATGCAATCTGGCTAGTGGGATGTTATAAATGCTTTGTATTTCCTATGGTACAGGTATCCAAATCAATTGTATTTTCATTGGTCAAACTTGGTAAAAAATTGACAAAAGCCTTGAAAAGGTGTCCTGCTAAGGATGTCTTACCAGCTGTTGACAAAAACAAGCTCCCTCTGTTAGGAAAGGATGATCTAAAATCCAGTAATACCCAGTAACGTTTACCAGGAAATAAAAACGTTGGCTCCCTGCCATAAGTGAAAAGAGGGAAGTCATAATATGTGCAATATTTTTCTTAGTAATTTTTAATGAAGAATTTAAAACAATGTCCTTATTATTTTTGCATTTCAAACTATATGGCAAGTGGCAGAGCAGGCAGTAATGCGTAATGCAAAATGAACTGAAAAGAAAACCTGGGATAATTGATTGTTACCTCAGAAAAAAAGGTAGGGGCTTCTTTTACTACACAAAAAAAAGTTWTGACTAAATTTACCATTTTGAGATTTTTTTGCTTTCTGTGCGACTTTAAGGAGTAATTATTGCAAATGCAGTCAAGGCACTAATCCATCCAATGCTCAGAGGTCAAAATGCTTCATCAGATGAAGGGATTATAAAATTTCTAGAAAATTGGCTAAGGTCATTTCAAAGTTTTAGTGGTTAGATTTTATTTTAGCGGATGCTAAAATGAAACTAATAGGTGATGATAGTACTTCTGCAGCAGCCCAGCATTTTGACCCAAGGACTGTAGAATTGAACAATATCCGCTTTGAAGTATTTACTCTGTCCTGCAAAGCAAGTAGTTCTTCAGGGCTCGGAAGGCAGAGAGCTGTTTTATACCTATTGCAAATCTGGGAATTTGTGGTGGAGATTACAGCGGAGGGCAGCRCATGCAGCGTTGCTCTGGGAAAAATAGCCAAGTAGAGTAAGGGCTAACCGAAATGAATTGCTGTTGGATCCAGCTCTTGGACTGAAACAAACTGTGCTCGGTCTCAGCTCTGCACAGCGTTTTCCGTAACAGAAGACTCTGTGTGCAAGGCAGGATCAGATAAAACCAAGTGCAGAGTGGTGTGAGAGGTGGAGAATCCTCAGGTCTTGGAATAACTGACTTCTCTTTATTTAGGGATTACATTTTAATTCCTACTTTCAGATACAGCCAGGAATACACGTAGTCACTAATTAAAGTAAATAGATGCATGAAAGATGTGTTGAAAAATATCTGTCTGTTTGCCAAGGGGATGTGTGAGATTATGGCGAGTGTGTGAATGCACTTTGTTGGGAATTTCCCAGTCAGTTGTGGGTTTTAGTATGCTTTCCCATTAACCGACTGGTTTGTGCAGGTTGGAAAGGAAATATCCAAAGAACAACTGTATGAGAAAATACCGGTAGCAGTGCTAAGCGCTGTGCTCTGTGTGTCCCTACCAAATAGACTGTTTGTAAGTACAAGCCTTTTTTTCATTAAAAAATACACTTGAAAAATATTTAGGTGCCTTTAGGAATCATAATAGGAATAACCGTATCTGGTGCGAACRGTGCCTTTGTCAGTCGGAGGTGACATCGTCTGTGTTACGCAGCCTCCATCCCCCAGCGACACGGCACTGTTTACCAATAAGGGGCAGGTCATTAGTATGAAGGGTTGAGCTCATTACTGGAAGGAGTCCAGAGGCAGCCGGCTCGGAAATCACTGGGAGCGAGACACCTCCGTGCTGAGGGCACCGGGATGGCCAAGGACCGGACTGGCGCATCTGCCGGCGGCAAGCCGGGGATGCTCGTTGCATTTTCACCTTTGCAAATCTCTCACAGCATCTCTATGGGAACTTTGCAAATTGGTCGGCTTTGCCTGAACAAGTGAAAAAAATCCTCCGAGCATGAGAGCAAACCTCCGGGAGCAGGAGAGAGCTGGCTGCCACAGATAGCTGAACCCAATTAAATCATCTCTGCAGAGTTCGCCCCGCGGTCATGAGGACAATGACTTATTACTGGTACTTCAGCAGTGCCTGGAGTCGCTGAGSCGGGCTCTATCCCACCAAACATGTTAAAAACCCAAAGCAAAATCCTGATTAACATCTCAGAGCCTTGGTGAGAGACTCACAGCAAACTCCCAGGGAGTGTGGAGGGTAACGGGCTCAGCCGCCCCAGAGGAGACCACGTATTCACCCAGCAATCAGAGGTTCTTCAGTTCCCACGTGCAACCTGGTTTAATGATCAATTTACTCTTTAATGATTTCCATTAATCTGGTGTGCGTATGAAAGCAGAGATAGCTATGGAACTGCAAATATTTTTGCATGATACCTGTGGTAAAGAATCACCCATTTTCTGTGCAGCAAAGCCACTGTCACACACTCAGGGAGAAAAATGATATATGAGCAGGAGAAACCAGGCAAAGTTTTAGCTTGAAAACATAGGAAACTCAGCATTAGCCTGCCTTAAACTGTGTCAGAGTGGGAGTCTGAATTTATAACATTCTTGTAAGTACTACTTAGCATTTAAATTTAGGATTTTCTCTGTGGGCGATGCTAAAGATGACAAGTGTCTGCAAAACGGGTAGTATCACACTGAATATGACCTTTTGGCAAGCCATGCATTAACAGCCTGCTGTCAAGTTCTCCTCGCTTCTTGCTTAAAACCTCATGAAAACAAAGCGGCTCTTCGCGTTCCGGAGGTGTGAGGCATTGCACATGCTGCAGGGGAGGCCTGCTCGGCGTTTCAGAGCGCTGGGTTTGCACAGGAAARTTTAACGTTAAAAAGTGGCTGCTGAGAAACAACTGGAATGTATAAAGCGTCATTGCTGAGTGCTATGGATTTTGTATGCTCTGTGTTTCATCGTCTTTATTGTGAAATATGTAACTCAAAGCACACAAGGCAAAGCCGTTAGCTACTCTCAGCTGCGCCAGCCCGCGCGTGCAGGTTTCCTGTGACTTTTCATAATTTTGACCGGTGCCACGTGACTGCACCAGAAATCCCTCGCTGTAGGACATGTTTTCATTCTGAGGTAATGTAAATAATTTCCAAAGAAATATTTTGTTGGGCTACTCACCTAATTTTACTAGAGAAGCAGTATTTATTTTAGATATCTCAGATTTGATTTCATTTGGTTCTGATTCTAATTAACTAATTATGCTCTTTAACTGTGATCTAAGTATCTGAGAAGCAAAATAGCAAAAATTTTCATTAGCTTACTGCAGTACATAACTACTTTTCTTCTAAACTGGTGGGTAATTGACCATGCATTGCCTAATATGATTCATTTGGTAGTTAATTACTTCACTCACTGGATAAGCAAATGCTTGTAAGCAATTATGTCACGATTCCTCAGGGAAAGAATACACGAACGTGTTCACCTTATTTTTACCACATGCCTTAGTGAGTTTGAAACGTGCCTCTAAACACCCAGCCAAGGTGCCCATGGCACTGCAAAAAAGGCAAACGCCTGGCGCTGCTGGTGGGACAGGAGAGCCGTGGAGGAGCCGTGGCTTGCGGACACGGGTGATTGCATTGCAGCACTGAGCAAAGCTTGATCGGAAACCACGGTCGTGGTGTGCTGCAGTGGAGCAAAGAGACAGCACCGATGGAGGTGGTGCAGAGTCCTTCCCTTAACCTGCTCTGCCTGTCTGTGATAGAGGATAAGTGTAATTTAGGAAATCACAGACATCTGTGATACCGTTAACAATCCTCCTGTGGCCTAAAATAAATCCTCAGGTTTCAAGCTGCTGTCTGCCAGACCTCTTCAGGATCTCCCTGCGTACCTGTGGCTCAGATGGGGCAATGGTCCTCAGGTAGGACCTCAGCCAGGGTGCCCGCCTCCCCCCATCTGAGGCCCTGGTGTCACATCAAGTGTCCCAGTTCTGAGGTGATGGGGAGGAATAAAAGCTTTCTAGGGAGAAGCTGTTACTGCTGCTCAGCACCCGTCTGGAGGGACACTGGGTTTTACCTGGCAGAGAGGACCAAATGGGAATGTCCCAATGCCTAGCCTGGGGAAGCTTTGGTACCTGTTTTTCATCTGCCACCTGAAAATTTGCCCTCTTAAAGTCTTTTCAAGTGATGGTCAATAACGTCTTGACCAGGACTTCAGCCTGGGAAGATGTGACTCGCCAGTCTGGCAAGACTGGTGTGCTCTTACAGCAGCACCACATACTTTTTAAACTTAACTTCTGCCCTCTTCATGACCTTGCGTCTTTAACAGCTTTGTTGTCATTGATTTTCAGTCTTGTTATTGGTTTATTCTTGTATCACAGAAGTGCTCAATGAAAACAGACAACCCAAGAGAAAAATACAGCATGCATTGGTCAGTCCCTTATTTGCTAGCATTAGTGAAGGGTCCATCATGATCCTTCAAAAACAAGCAGAAGGAAGAGTAGCACAGAAAGAAAATCCATGGTGAAGTGAGTTATTATGCTTCGTCATATAGCATAAGGTAAAGGCAGGGGAAAGGTGACTGCAAGATGTGATGTTGCTGTGTCTCCGCTTTCTTATCAGTTTTCCTCTGTAATTTTCTCCTGGCAAGCTCTGCTGGGGCTTTGGAGGGGAGACCTCGAAGTAAAAAAAGCATTGTCAAGCCTGAGAAATGTTATGCTTTGTTAAAACGACATCAGAGATTACCGAAAGGACTTGATGCTTCTGGAGAGCTCCTTGTCCAGCAACAGAGGTGGGTACGAAATCCAGGTATCGGTACTGGCCTGGGGGATTGCTTTGTTCTTGCTGTGCCAGGCGGTGGTAACCCATCACGTCTGCGTGCTGACTAGGCGATCAGATCTGGGAAGGGCTTCCAAGATGCCAAGGCAGACAGTTACAGCGTTTGCATAAAGCTACCGAAAAAAGTTTCTGCCCTATATACTTTTCCAAGCAGAACTGCGTTAATACAAGTACTTACTGAGAGCAAGTACAGGGTGTCACCTACAGCAGTGAAGAAACTTTCTAGCATGTATTCAAACAAATGTTCATGACTGTTCATACGTAGTAGTTTTCATCCAGAGCCAATATCAACAACAGAGAATTGCACTGGTTTTCTGTGTCATAAATTGCTGCTCTATAATATGTATTGACTTTGCAAGTCAATAGACCTGAATAATTGATTTGAACAGAAGTCACTGTGTGCTTTTTTTTTTTTTTTTTTTTTTTTAAATATGAAAAATGAAAAGCTGCTGACTTTTGGAATAATTGTCTCAACAAATCTTTGCTGGGCAAGTGGGCTACATGGCTATTTGTTTTACTACTGATGTGTGAGTTCACAGGAGTCAAACTAACTTTTCAATCCATCAGGAGTTGCATACAAAATTGCCAGGAAAAAAGGTTTACTGGTGTTCCTCCTTGCCATTTAACCTTCTTTTTCACTTTAGTTTGATTTTATTGAGCTTCCTGTTTCCTTTTTCATTTCAATATCCCACAAAAGGTGTCATGCATACGCAGTTATTGTGCTGAAGAATGCATATTTGTAGATGTATAAACTTTGTATTTTAAAACATGAACTGAAAGGACATGTATTTTGCCATGCTCTTTACTGAATTGATGTTTTCTCCAAACTAGCTGCATGGCTTGTGAACTTCAGCACATCTTCCAGTTGCCTCAGTAAAACTGATCCCTGGAGGATGCTCAGTCGAGTGTTCTGGGAAAGGAGCTGGACACAGAAACCTCGTCTGCTGGGCAGAGCCTGGGTGTCCTTCACTTCTCGGGGAAAGTCTGCAGCCGAGGCCAGTGCATCTGGGTAACGAACCCACCAGCACCTCGCAGTGTCCTGGGGACCGGAGCAGCAAAGCAATAAAGGTGTGTGCGTATGTGAATTAGGTATTTAATTTGTTGCTATCGTGTCAGGGCCTTTTATTACACAAATGTATAACACCCCAAAACTTAAGAATTTAACATGGTTTCACTTACACTCACACACGCAGGTGTGTGTATATATATATGGGGAGGGGACTGAGCCAATGACATGGTTCCAGGTGTGAAAGAAATTTGGGGTCCTCTGAAAAATATTGAGCTCTTCTATTTCCCACATGAGTTGCTGTCAAAAGTAAAGGTGAGAATGGCAAAGACCTCTGGAGCCAGAAAAAATGAGAAAGTGATTGCCTCATGGAAGGTAAATAAGGTAAGACATCTTAGAAAGGGAGATGAGCTGTACGTTGGATAAGGTGAGGTAATCAAGAGTGTGAATAGGCTGTAGAAGATGTACGCAGATTAGGTGCTAACGCACATGAATTTATGAGTTTTGGACAAAACCCAGAAAGGAAGAAAATTGCACATGGGATTGAAATGCCAAAGCAATAGGAAGGAGTTTACGTCTGAAGTCTGAAAGCCTCCATGAATGATATGCGGAGAAATGAGCACTGACCCATCTAAATAAATCATCCTCGACGTGGAGGGAAACTGAGATCATGACCGGTCCCTGCAGTTAGAAATCCCAGCTCTGAGCAGAGCTGCCATCCGAGCTGAGGAAGATCTGGCCATTGCTCTGGCGTTGCTGTTTTGCTCAGGTAAAGAACCTGAAGCAAGTTCCTTACAGCTCTCGTGCAGAGTTTGTGGCATGATGCTAATGGCACCACTGCATGACTTCGTGTTTCCTATAGCCTCAGAGACAAGAAAAAATGCCCTGGGAGCTCTTCTCCAATAACTGTTCTGAACCRTAACATGGCTTTGAAATGGCATGACTTCATCTTGTGCTTCTGTCTGAACACCAGAAATGGCCTTGAAAAGAATTATTTTAATTTAGATCTCATTAGTATGGTTACATAACTAAAAATATTCTATGGTAAAATATGTCAGAGTTGGAGTGAGCCAGTTCGGCATGGGGGAGAACAAAGCCTGTATTCTGTGACAGGCATGTCCGACTGTTTGACATTAAACACAAACAGCTATTTTCCATCTCCGTGTAAAGGCTTAACATATTGTGGGGACTTCCAGCACTTACCGCTCCATTAATGTGGTCTGACCCATAGTAAGTTATTATAGGGAGAGGGTTTTTTTCCTCCCCCCTTTTTTTTTTTTAATACAAAGAAGCCGAGTCCTCTTACAGACTTTTGCTTTAATTGAATTTTATTCCTCTTTTAGCATGTGTTTCATTTCTCTTCACTCTGGGACGTGTAAAGCAGCAAATCTGCATGGGGTTAATGCCTCAGTACACTAAAAAAAGCAGAGGCTGGCAAGGAGGAGTGGGAGAAAGTAGATCAAGAGAGAGTGCTTTGTTCCAGTTCAAGTGCTTGAAGTATGAGGGAGCGACTCATGCTGTTACTGGAGACTGAAATAATTTTGTTAAAGGGATGGGATCTGATTTTATTTCAGTTTAAAGTTTAGTATCTCTGACGACCAACCCAATAATGTGGGAAAGACCCTTTCCACAAATATTCTCGTGTGTAGGGACTTCATCTGCTGTCTTATGCACCATTTCAGATGGTCGCAATAACAAATTTGTATTTGCAAAATTAAAACTTTGCTGTAATACTGAGAATATTCAACATTAGGAAATTGCTAAAATCTCAATCCTCATTACTGTGGACATCGTTAACAACCAATCACTTACATATTTTGCAGATAGATATATTGAACTTTGTCAGTTGAAATATTAATTAAATTCYCTCCTACTTTCAGGAATAAAACAGTGCTGGAACTACATGGGAGTATATGAATTATTTCTTGCTTCTCTTATGTTTGCAACCTACATTGTAGATCTCCACTCCTATTTAATACAACATTGTATTTTTTTTCCTGGTGGGAAGACACTAGGAAGATGTCGGGAGAATGCGAGGGGAGAGGCTTTTGCTTTCTAAGAAAGGCATGAAGAGAATTTGGGGACTCTCAAATATAACAAGGGCTTTAGAGGAAGGAAATCCCTTTGCAGCAGCCGATTTTGCCCAGGCTGGCCTAGATGTGTGCGTGTGCAAGCTATGAGTGCGTGCGTGTGAAACGCTCTCTTTCACAGCACCGGAGCCGCTGGTGCTGCCCGTGCCACGGTCACTGGTGTGTGATGCTGCAAGAGCATCCCTGAGAGCCCGCAGAAACCAGGGGAGACTGGGGAGTTTCAGCCCGGGTCCTCAGGCACCGGGCGGCTGGGCCGTGGCATCCCCAGTGCCAAGGAGGGGACAGAGGGTGTGAAAGGCAGCTGAGGGTGGCTGAGCGTGACGCAGCTACTGCGAATGCTGAAGCAAAGGGAATTAGCAGAAATAACAAGGCTAGCGCACATCTGCCTGAGAAAAGAAGAAACGTGACACAGAGAGAAGGATGAGGGATCTGGCATCTGTAACACAAAAATTACCAGAACTTTCTCAAGAGTCATATTTTGATTTGCTTGTTCATTACTGGGGATGGGGAGCAGTTCAGGCTTGGCAGATTAGAAGAGTTGTCATCTTCTCATTTTCATATACTTCAGTACTTTGTAATCTTGGCAAAAGGAAGGTGCTGAAGGGGGTCTATTCTTGAGTTTCCAATTCTTGCATTTCCAATGTTGATTGAACAAGAAACTCTCCTACAAGCCTCCTCTTGTTAGATTCTTCAGTCCTATTTCATGATCAAATAGGCTTTAAAACAGGTCTGGATAAGCTCACAGACTTAATCTGCTTGAAAGGCATAGATTGGGCAACGCGCTAGGCGTGACAATAGATCACTCTGCGTATCGCAGGTGCCCTCCTGTCCTCTGAAGATAACTCTCAGTCATTGTCAAAGATTGCCTGGGACACAAGTGTTCTGCAACTTGCTGTACGATTTGCACCGCACAGTCGTACCTGAAGGCAGTTGTTTAATGGAAACATCCAGTTTGCATTTTCTGCCACTAATACTTGAGTGGGATCAACATTATTGAGGCTAATTAGAATTCAGTGAGAACTGATTGTTCATTAGAGAGAGGAAAAAATGTTCCGTGGAGCCCTGGGTTTGGTAGAACTATTTCACATAATTAAGCAATTCCACATCTTGGCATTTTATCCCTCTTGTTATCATTGCACTTTGTTAATAAGTTTTTAATTGCAAATCATCTCTATGACACAAATTACACTGTGTTTACTGATCAGCAAAAATGCCATGATAACCAGCTTGGATGCCAAGTCCTTCGAAAATACTAGCTGCCAACTTCTCTCTCTTACGTGGTTTGGCATTAAAATATCTTCAGGTTACTTAAAATATACTGATTTCCAGTTTAAAGTGTTATGGACTGCACAGATCCTTGGCTAAGGCTCCAGGAACAGGGAAAGAATAGCTTTCATAACCAAAAGAAGTTTGTTTATATGTTGTAGACCAGCAAGTTTATCCGTGACTCCCAGATGTTCTGTTTTATATTCTGCATTGCCGCCATGTATGCTGGGCATACCTCAAACTTATGAGAAGTGGCTATTAATACAATTATTTAAGACAGTTACATATTCACAGTTACCTGTATAGAATTTGTGCCAGGTTGAGCAATAATAATTGATCCTAAAATTTATAGTGTTTGCCTGTGTCCAGACTGACTGAATTGCTGAGAAATTTCTGCTTTCTCTTTACAAGGAAAAGACTCAAAAAGCTGAAGAGAGAAAGCTCCTTCCTTGCTCTTAAAATCTTTACTTATCACCCTCAAGTACAAATGGACAAGCCTGAATTCATTTTTGTAACTGGTTTATTCTATAATATATGGAGGAAACATGTGACTATCTATTCAAGTTCAGGTGTGAATTTTCTGTTCAAGTGACTAAAACCTATTTGGGACTTAAGTTAGCAACTAATTTCATTGAAAAAAATGGGATAAAAATTTCAGAAAACCCCAATGAGACTTATATTTGTTTTAGAGAGGGTTTTAGCTTTTGAGATTTTTTTTACATATGCAAAAAATTATTTGAAAATGTTTTACTTCAAGAGTTTATATGGATTTAGATATCAATCAGCAACTGAAATAAAAAAATATTAAAAGTTTGAGGTCAAATAAAGTATTTAACTGAAATTTAAATAAAATCCATTACACAGTAGTGGTGAGAATTCAGAAAACAGTAAAGCATAGGTGTCTTTATGTCAGACTGCCAAAGACAAACAGTGTGCTGGGTCCCTGCCTCCTGACCCCTGAAATAAATGCAACACAGTTCTGAAACGTTCAGGGGGTTAATTGAGATTAGCTTATTAGCTGTTAGCATGAGACACTGGCATTTGTCCATAAGTACTTGCGTGAAGATGAGGTTGAGATTTCTTTGATCCAGGAGGCTGACGACAGTGCAATTAGGAAAACCTGAATTTTCGTCCTAATCTGTTGACTTTTTTGTGAGATCTCGAGCAAACATTTATTCCTCATGGTTAAGTGACTGCATCTGTAAAATATTTAAACACTACTCATTAGAGCACTTAAAGAGCAGTTGACGAGAGTTTCGCGGCTCTTCTCCGGGCTCATCTTGCTCTTCTGCCCTCAGCCAGGCTGCCCATGGCCCTTGGTTAGATGAGGCACGCTCCAATATTCACAGCTTACCTCTAAAGTATTTAAAAGCAAATGAAGTCATTCCAATTTTAGTTAACCTTAACGTGTCCATTTCTTTCTCAGATTATAAAAATACGTGCCTCGCGCACGCTTTTTAACGTGGAAAGTGTACTCTAAGTACACTCTTAACCACTGCGGGGTAAATTACAATCCCCTTAAATCACTTCCAATTATCCTAAACTTTCAAAATACACCGCTGGGTCTCATTCCTTTATCTGAAGCAGCCTTATCAGAAAATAATCTCTTAGTTGAGATAAACAGAGATACCAGATATACAAAACCCTGCTGGATTTTACTTTTTTACCACTTCTTTTCCATGATGTATATTCTGCCTGGTGCTTTGGGGGTTGGTTGCTTCCCTCTCTCCGATCAGAAGGGACACCGTCATTTCCTTCAGCCAGGTTTTGCTTATTTCCCTTCTTCAGCCCTCTCTAGTGACAAGGACATCATTTTATGTCTCCAAAGGACAGAACTATACCAGAGCAACCTGTTGCTCGCTTTCTTTCCAGAGGATGTATTACTCAAACAAAACTGAGCTGTGTGTATGTTTTACATATGTGAACGCCGGTAACACTCCATACTCCGTTCTCAACTGCAACTCAGTTTTGTTGAGAGAGTTTGTTTAAAATGCTGAACCCTGTTAAACGACCCCCCCACCAAACACATACATGCACTGGGTTGTTTCATTTGTAGAACAAACAGGTATGAAAACTCATTTACTACTGCTGCTTGCCAACACCCACAACTTCATTCTTCCTTACGCTTCAGAAGCTTTTTTGTTCCACCGCTCTGATTCAGAGGAAACTGCTCTTTTCATTTGGGCTTCATCACGTGCTTCTCTGCATTTTTCCAATTCACAGATGCTAAATTATATATACTGGAAATAAACGTTAGAGTTACCTGAGCTGCTGCTGAGGCTGAAGTGTGCTTTGGCCTCAATAACACACACCAGGGAAAGCCTCGACAAGGCTCCACTGTCTTCATATCGTGCTTAATTTCCTTTGGGTCGTTGCAGGAATGAGTTTCCCTGGTCGAGGCTGAAAACATCTCTTTAGGAAATATGGTTTGCAAAAGCTGTGTGCATGTAAACTTGCCCCAGTTCGTTACAAAATAAAATTATAAAATATTGAATACCAAGGGCAAGAAAACCAATACAGATACRGTGTCATCTCATTTAAAAATAACTAATGTCTATCAATCCTCAGGCTGGAATTATTGCCCGTGGGTTAATTCTTTTAAAATCCAAGACTTTGAAATACCAGCTACAGCATGTGAGAAGAGCTCCATAGCAGGTAAAGACAACCGGCTCCATACTTAATATTCCTAGAAGGTGAAATAACTAAAAATTACAAATACAGTGTTTGAGTTCCCTTTTAACTGGATGTAATTAATTAGATCAGAAGTGAAAACAGTTGCTTCAGTACCAGATGTTACAAGAGGAAGCACACCCTGCAAGTCATTATCGTATGCCCAGAATAAATTCCTGCAGTAGCGTCAATCTAATAGTTGTCAACAGTGTAAGTAAAGCATTAGTCACCGGCTGCTCAGAAAATTATGTGTTTGGAACAGGAAAGGTAACCATCCATAATTTATCTTAAAGGACATCCTTTATTTTCTCCATTATGTGGAGAGTAGAAGGAAAGCTAAGTGAATAAAATAATAAATACCTTTACAGAGTCAACACTATGAAATGTGATTATTCATATAAATATTATATTAATGCAGAATTCAGCCTGAAGACCCCCTAATCTTGTAACAAAAATTAACCCAAAATCAGAAAAAAAAAAAAGAAAAAAAAATTCTGCGTGTTTTCATGAGGCTGCATTGTACCCCTAGAGTACAAATAATGCGATTACCGCAAATGTATCTTCTTGCACTGATAGCTCAAATAAAAAAACAGTATAAGGGAAAAAACTTCTCCAAGGCACATTTCTCAAAGAGAAGTAGCATGTATGCATTTCTCAGAATGAATGGCAACGATATTTTGCCCGTGTTAGTAAAGATAACAGTTATTGTTGGCATAAGGCTTGTTGTAGTTTATACAGAATTTTCTTAGTTGCCCTTGATAGATTGTCAGCTGCAAGGCAGCATGCAAACAGAGCAGATATTTTAACATAAACCTTGGGAGCATAGTTTCTAAGAATAAAATTCTTGAAACAGTTTTTGTGGCTAATCAGTAATCAAAGACGTTTTCTGTTACAGCGGCAACGAGAGCGTGCCATTAAATCTGTGCACAGCCATCGACATAGAGAGAGTGCCTGTGGTACCAGGGTCAACAGAGCTGTGTCCTCAGACCCACCGAGGGCTAAAATTATCTCTCCTGGTGAGCTGGAAGTGTCACAGCTTGCCAATAGTAAGTTAGTTTCTCTTTCAGTTAGGGGAAAATTCGTAGACTTTGACTGAAAATGCTGTATTTTCTCTGTAGCTAAGGATTCGCCAAAGCATGGAAATTTCTGAATGTTTCACTATGATGCAGTTTAAAGGAGAACTTTTTCTGTCTGCCTTGACATAAGGATATAGACACAGGGCGTTTCTTCTAGGAATATTCTGGACTGAAATATTGAGTGAGTGAGTACAGGCTCCAGGAGCCTTCCAGTGCTCGGGCTCTTGAGTTTTTTTAATCTATACAATTTATTATGCCCAGTCCAACTGCAAATGGAGCAGCAGAAACAGATGGTTCCGTATGTGAATCAATGTTGTTGGAATGCAAAAACTTGCTACACGCAGAGATGTAAGAGCTGACTTCAAATGGAAGTTAATAGCAATGATACATGGAAAGCATTTATTAATTGACAGTTAATGATGCATTAATACTTATTTAAATTTTTTCACAGGGATTTTAACCATATACTGAAGGTTTAAATAGTTGTCTTGCAAAGAGAAGTGGAAGAAAAGCAGCAGTAGAAAGATTCAAAAATTAATACCATCCAAAAGAAAATTAGTTCACCTAAAAATGTCTCCTAAGTAAAATATTTTTCACTTATTTTTCATGCACTACCACCTTATTTCCATCCAAGACACATAGTCATTCTGATAATGAAAGCTGCTGCCATTGATCTGTGAGAACCGTGGAGAACTGCACTTCCATTACTCTTCTTCATAAGAAAGCAAGAGATTTGGAGGAAAGCCTAGGTTTTGTTTAAAAGTTTGTGCACACTCAGCTCACTGGGCTGATTCTGCATTCAGCAGGTGAGGAGGTGCTGTCTTGATTAAAAAACACATCAGGCAACACCAGCATTCAAACACAAAGTCTTCCTTCCAGTTTGAAAGCTTAGATGTAAATCAAAGCCTGGCTGGACTTGCGAACAAAACCCAGAACTGGAAATCCTTGATGATCCTGACTATTCCATGCCAGTCTCTCAGCCAAAGCACCCTCAAYGTCCAGGCCAAAGCAATGTCCAGGTTTCTCAGGGGTAAGGCCAGGTGGGTTGGACACCTCTCCAGCAGCTCTGTCTGCCCCCGGAGCTCCAGCCACCCAGTCGGTCGGGGCAGCAGCCCTCAAGCTTGCCGGCACCGCCGGGGCGGGCACCCGGGGCAGGGCTGGCTGCTTGCCATCACAAAGGTGAYGTGGCACCACAGGGTCCTTCTTCCCTGAAACCTCACACAAGCCCGGTAGACATAATCTGTCTTGATTACGCGTTGAAATGCGAAGACGCCGCCCACAGCAGTCTCACTGGGATCTCTTGCTGACCATGACTTAAAAATAGGATCTGCAAAGTTTGTGTTCTTTCTTTTCTTTCTCTCTCTTTTTTTGCTCCACGCAGCAAATGACTGTATGCCATTTTGTCTGGACCAGCAGCTACACAAAAAAATAGTGATGTAAAATTATTATTTCTTAACGTATAAACTGAAATATAGATATAACATTTTTACAAGAATCAATTAACCCGCGGATCCTTGAACAAGGAGATCCAAAGTCCTGGAATAAAAAATGCATTCAGCAAATCCAGTTCATGGATAACTGGTGCTTGCTATGATTTCCTCCGAATGTAAGATTTCCCAGGTCATTCACTCAGCTTTTTAAAGACATTAAACAATTATGAAGGTCTGTGGAAAGCCCTCAAGTTCATTCCCCAAATTCCTTTTTGTTGTTAAGAGGACCCCCCTCACCGTCTTTGCGAGCACGCCCGGTCTGCTGCAGCTGCCTGCCGCCAGCAGCCTCATCTTGCATCAGCACATTGCCATGGGAAGAGCCTGAGTCAAAATATCAACTTAGAGCAGACCCCCAACACCCTCTCGCTGGGGCACGGGCCAGCCCAGAGCATGCGCTCCTGGGAGACGGCTCGGGGGCACGAGGGAGGGGCTGTGACTGCAACAGGGTTCCCCAAAAAATCAGAGCATCCTCTGGGTCTCCAGGGACACGTGCTGGCATTTTCCAGAAGCAGCAAGCAGCTCAGCCCCCACACCCCATCCGTTAGCTCCCCTTTTCTGTAGTCATCTGTTTTGGTGGCAGGACAGAGTTTTTTCTACACATTGAATGTGAAAGTGCATTGAGATCACTGCTCTCTATTTTCTTTACTCTTACCATTTAAGGTAAAGTGCCGACATATTCATGAGGATGCTGTAATTATTTTCTTCTTAATTTACCTGGTTTTTCAGAGACTGTACATCAGGAGCTGTTTACCAGATGTTGGGAACACACTGATTAAACCAAGCTTTATCACGTAATGCTAAATCCTTATTAATTTTCAGGTGAGTGAAACTATTTTTTCCTGCTTCTCTTATAAAATCATGAGGCTACAGCTTCAAAGGAAAGTTTAGGAGTTAGATAGTCCCCATGCAGGATTCAGTGAGAATGAAATGCAGATGTAACTAGCGTTAACCACACTGCTGATGCTCTGCGATTTTGGCAATCTGCAGCGGGAGAGCTGGAGGAAGTTACAAATTTAGGCCAGACCCAAATGTATTGCATTGCACTGCTCTCAACCCAAATATCGCTTTTGCTTCCACTGGCTGTGGATGCTCCTCTGCGCACCGAGATACCGGGGTGAGAGGTACATTAGGCAGAGTGATGGGGAGAGTGGTATTTGCATGGTTTAAATGAGGAAGCTGCATTACATGGTTCTGCATGTAGCATTACATTAGATCAATTTTCTTCCTTCTGCAAAATTGATTATATGCCCATTTATCACCTCCTACATTCACACTAAGCTCATTCCATTTGCCTTTTCTTATTCTTCAGATGTGCATTTTACACCATCAAAAAAGATGGAACGCTGGAAGAAATGAATAAATATCTCAGTAAAACCCAAGAGTTTAACTCACGTCCTTAAACCCAGGGGACGAAAGAGGAGAAGGAAAACGGGGGTCAAACCCTCAGGTTATGTAAGTTGACACATACCGGGTTGGAGATGCTCCGTTTTCCTCTTGCCTAAGTAGTTCAGGGATTTCTCTGCAGAAACCAATGGAGTTCGGTCTAAGTAAAAATGGAAACAGTCTGTCAGAGTTATAAATGGCACTTGCTGCCAGTAGAATAAAAATCATGAGAAACAAAGCTCCTACCATCAGGAGCCAGAAGAAAGGAGTCAGTGGAATAGAGAGCAGAGAATAGTGATGGCTCTACCATAAGACAAAAGCTGACCTATGAAGTGTTTACAGAATAATAATCCATTTCTTATCATTTCCTAAAATCCCACCAGTTTTACTTATGGCAAATGCTCGTTTCCCAGCCTTGACGCATCTATTTATAGCTCCCCTGATAGTCCAGTTGCAGAGTTCCTCTCTGGAGAGGGTGGCTGTGCRGTGCCTCCGTGCCAGACCTGCTCCTAGCGCTTGGGAACGGCTGCTGGCAAATCAGCAGGAGTTACGGTCACTGAAGCTTGGAAATACAGGTTGGAAGGGGCTGGGAGAGGTCAGTCAGACCACTCAGCCTTGCTCGAAGCTGTCCAAAGCGATCACTAGATTATTGCCAACAAATTCTGGTAATTGTATTACTCTTGTAATATGAAGTCAGCACAGACTTCTCCTTACTAAATTTAAGATCCTTCTTTTTTATACACATTCCATAGAGAAATAATATTTTGGGCTTGTGTTTGATGGTGTTTATTTGTAGGCAAGACACTAAGGAGATTTCTAATAACAGTCTCTTTCCAATTAGCAGCAGACCTACAAGGCAGCTAAGAAATGCTTTTATGCTTTGTATAGAATATTCGATGGAAGTACTTCATTTTAAATTTTAAGTGTATTACACGTGGTACGTTGTAAATCCGAGAAAGAGAGAAGAGAATAAATACAAAAACCATGTTGGATGTTTGTTTTTGAAAGTGCTGACTTGAGCAGTGTGAAGATGGTTTTGGTTCAGGATCAAGAAGGCACTTGTGTCAGCAGCACCGCAATGCTGCATAGGAGCATGGTTTTCTTTGGGGGGTGGGGGGGGGAAGCTGAGTTTCCAAGAATCTGTGAGGGTAACCTGTTCTTAACCAATTAGCAATATAGAAAACTATTTGATTAAAACCAGGTTTGTGTTTGGGGTGGAGGCAATGGTGCAGCCTGAGCGAGCCAGCCCCAGGCAATCATGGGGTGCAGCTGGGAGTCAGGGGCGGGGGGGCACAACGGGGGCGGCTCCCTGGGGTGGGCTTAACAGAAGGGTCTGGGGGGAGTTGGTTTTGGGTGCCACACCTCAGGGTGAAAGGTTTGGTCCTCTTTCTTGAAGACTGGCACCATGACGTGCAGAGATCTAGGTACGGTGGTAGGTGCTTCCCGGGCAGCAGGACCAAGCCTGCTGCTGCCACCGCTGTGTGGGGTCTGCAAGGGGAGATTGACAGGGAAATAATTAGCTCTCTGGCAGTATTTAAGGGATGTCCTTATTACATTTTGAGAAATGAGACCTGCCTTTCCCAGGATGAAAGGAGAATGGCTCCTTGCGACTGGTCAAATAAGACATCTTCAAAAGCTGGCGCTGAAGATTTTTTAGAAAAGAAATCCATTTAGAAAATACATGTTTTGATCGTGACAGAGCTTCACGTTATCAAAAAATAGTTGCTTTTTTTTTTTAAAGGGAAAGCCTGTTTCAGTTGTGCTTCAATGACTTCCCCTCATGTGAACACGCACAATTAGGAGCTTAAAGTCCATTCCGTACCATACTGCTTAATTATGAACCGAAGGTGTTAAGCTAATTAAAGAATGATTGCAGTTAAACACCAGATCTGCCTTAGCAGGCCAGGCTCTACTATGACAGTGCCTTCCCTCCCAAGTAGGGAAAAATGCTGTGCTAAACACCCGTCGTAAGGGCCAAACCATCAAAGACAAGTAGAAACAGGGGCATCGGTGGTGGGAAAACAGACCAAACACACTAAATGCACCTTCATTCCTGGTTAAGCCATAATGCAATGAATAAGACTTCCAAAAAAAAAAAAAAATGTATTTCATGAAAGGCCTCTCAGTATTTTTTATTTTTGCTGTCTGTGTGTTTCACAACTGAGGAGTTATAACGGTGGTACAGCCTGTTCTATCAGAGAAGACTGTATTAGAGGGTTGCCCACCTTATTGCTGGATCTTTATGTTGGAAAGGAATTTTTGAAGGCATTTTTGATATGTTGGGAGGAGGAGAAGGGGATTTGATGTTCCTGTGGGGCAGGTAGGGAGGAGGCTGTGTAACTCACTTCAGATGACTCTCTTTAAGCTAGAAGACTTTCACCCTCTGTGCTCTTGAGCACGTCTTAACTTCATTACTTCCAAATAAATGAAACTAGTAATGAAAGAAAAATTAAAATGCTTGGGAGCATTTGAAAGGTGAAGCCTTACAGCTGGTCTGACATGGTGCAATCTGTAGTGGCTGACAGGGCATTGCTGGGTTGGGGTATGTCATAGCCAGGCTGGACCCACCTGGAGTGTTTTGGGATAACAGACCCTGAATTGCAATACAGAAGTCTAATGCACGGTAAATAAAGAGTTGTAACTTATTCTAGGAAATAATACCTTGTTGTAATGTATCTAAACACAAGTATCAGAGGGTATTATTCTAAAAGATAGCGTGGTGAAGTCACACCTAAAATGGGGAAAACTTTTGGGAAAAGGTTAAACAAATGTTTCTGTCCTTTGTGGAGATCTCTTCTGAAGTTGAAGCCCATACTGGATTTCCACTAGTGTAGCTAAATTAATGGAGGGTATAAAAAGTCATGGACCCTGAGAGATGTAAGCGAGCCTCTGTTGTAGAAGCAGCTATTAGTAATAGCCTCTCCAGGAGAGTTTATTTTATGTTTTAGAAGTGGTTTTGCATACCCACATGAGGTGCAGCTATGCTGTTATATTTGCATCCATGTGGGATGTCCTCTGTTTTTAAAAATGCTGACATTTCCATGCCTCCAAAATGTTCAGCGTAGATGGAAACTCCGTTTCAAAAGCTGATTTGAATTAATACTGTGATATGACCAAACATTTGCCTGCTACAGAAGGCATAATATTTTGCCCAGTCTGCAATGAAAATACTTCAAAATGGCACAGATATGGTTATCAGTCATGAAAACTGAGCAAGAAGTTACTAAGAGAAAATCCAACTGAGGAAGCCCACAAAGCTGCTTCTGTCTGGGGGAAAAAAATCAACATTTAATCATTCCATGGCAGTGAAACTGGCATTTTTCACTAATAGCACTGAGCTGTGATTCTCACTTCTTCTTAAGGAAAGGAAAAGTATGACAGTCTGCCTGCTTTACTAAAAATATTTGTTGTTCAGAAGCTCTAGTTAATGCAGAGCTGCTCATTGTCTGACCATTAAATTACTTGGCTTCTACTTAGTCCCCACTGGGGACTAATTTTAAATTCAATTAGCACAGAATTTAAAGGGATATAGTTGAGGGATTCTAGAAAGCTACAGAGATATGAAATTGTGTTTGATAAGATGCAGTCAGGAAAGGGGAACTTTTAATCTCAATTTCAAGGTTTTAAACCAGGAGAAACTCCAAAAGAGAAATTAAATTCCCTTTGAATACACATGCACAAATGGGATTCCTTTTTGTTAATGCACTGTAATTTCTAATTATTTTGTTATTTCAGACAAACTATTAATCAGCCAGAATTTGAACCAACCAATAAAACCTTCAGGAATTAAAAAGTCATGGGGGTGTATTTGTAAGTTCACATGTTGTTGAATTCTTTAGGTGCTGGCTAAGACTTCAAAGTGTCAAAATGCCACTTCCATCATTTTCACTCAGTCAAAAGCAAGACAGATGAGAAATCCCATTAGGTGGCCTGATTTCCAGAATACTTTTGCAACTGCAAGAAATTTAGGCAAGCACTTAGAAAACAGTTAGGAGACCGACTGTATTCCTTTTACTGCACACAAATGCAGCCATTTTTTATTTTAAACTGCTGGTAGGTTTATGGAGGTGGAGTATAGAATTGCAAAGCAAGATTTGGCTCAGGCTGATCTCACTTGGGGAGAATATTCAGCAGCACCACCATGAAGCTCTCTCTGACTCCTAGCATGTCTGCCCTGCAGTTGCAGCAATGATAATAGCATGTAGATACTCAAGCTACCATTAAAATTATATTTTAAGATTTCTTTATTTWAAAAAAAAAAAAAATTCACGCAGAGTGAAAAGCTGTCCTCGTTGGTAGAAGAGCAGAGGAACCAGTCCTCATCCAGATTCTAACAAAGCCACTGAAGCAATATGGGGAGATGTATATCATATGATAAATGTATCACGTATAAAGAGAGCACGTATTAGAGGTGTAATGCCTTCCTTGAAAGGAAATAGGTAAGTTGTGCTGTAGGGCGCACTTGTAGCAAAATCTCATTCTAGAAACAATATGAGGAACTGCATTGCTCCTGTGCACCTGTACCTTGAAGAGACTTTGTGCACCTTGCACCTGGCTTTTAGATAGGATTTTCCAAGGCTCCTGAAAGCTTTAGGGGCTCTGCTCTCAGTGGGGATTGGGCACTTACACTTTTTTGAAATTGCAGCCTTCTGGCTAGGTATCGCCGCTATCCTGTTCTACAGGAGGTAAATTCTCATTATTTAGAGAGCTTTGGAAATGTGCTCAGTGCATTGCATTCCCTCTCTGGTGTAGCTGTACGTAGAGCTGCAGACACTGTTGGGCAACAGTGATCACCACCGCAGAGCATCCTGCGTCGGGACCGCGGGAGACGGCGCTGCCCATGCCCCAGCTCTCTCCTGCCTTTCCTGCTCATCCATTTTTTTAACATTTTAATCACCCTTGCATGCTGCAGTCAGAATCACAAAACCAAAGGCAGAAGTATGTCTCTGAGCCACTGTTTTTGTTTTTGTAATACTGCGGTTTCCCTGAGGAAGGAAGAACGAGCCTTTCTCCTCCTGTACCAGTTCAGCAGCTGGAAAACAGGTGCTCCATTGAATGAGCCGGTGTAAAGCACCCAAAATATCCATCTGCCTAACCACTGAAAAGGTACAAAGGAGCTCATCAGGTATACTTTAGTACGTGGACTCACTTCATTTATGTGCTACTCTTGCATGATTTGAATATTTACAGTTTAAGGTAAATGTTGATGTAGATCAAGGAATTGCTCAGAAATGCCTGTGTCTAAATGCATGAGCAGCCTTCCTCCTGCCCGCAGT
The DNA here is from genome assembly GCA_035582835.1 of Phoebastria nigripes. Classification (NCBI taxonomy): domain Eukaryota; kingdom Metazoa; phylum Chordata; class Aves; order Procellariiformes; family Diomedeidae; genus Phoebastria; species Phoebastria nigripes. The sequence continues at coordinate 58,053 of JAYKAV010003129.1, read as the reverse complement.
CCCGGCATCCATCTCAATCGCAGCTCAGTGCTAGCAGCAGGCAGGGGCTGGAAGGCGTTTGCTGAGTTGATGGAAATATTCCCGTTGCGTTACCCATGCGAGCCAAGGCACCAGCCAGCAGACGCGGCGAGGAGGGACTGGCCAGCAGCCCGCCWGGGGTGAAGGGGTGGACGAACGTGGGGAAGGCTTCGTCCGCACCCCTGGCTTCGGTTTTGGCTGAGTCAAATTCAGCCGTGGGCTGGGGAACCTGCGTTTTGCACCGTTGGGGGAAAAATCCTCGTGCTGCCTGGCACCGCTGGGGAAGGGGTACGCCGGGAGGGATCCGAGGGATTTGCCACCCAGGGTTCTTGGTGGTCAGGATGCCTCTAGGGCTGATTGGGGGTGCTGGGGTCCCAGGGGGTGGAGGGAGCTGAGAGCTTTGGGAAGGAGAGCCTAGCCGAGGTTACACCAGTGCTGTTACCACTTGGGCAGGTGCCCGGCCGCGCTGGCGAACGTGGGGGGCTGGAGGAGGATGCTGGCAGTGTTCGCAGCGGTGTGAGACCTGCTGCGTGTTTGTTGCCATCCCAGAATGAGCTAAAGTGAGGATAAAAATTGAAGGAGTCCAATTAGGTGGATGCACGTGACTTTCCTCASATGGAGTTCACGTCTGCTTCAAATCCTCATCCCTTAGTAAACCAAAGGTAATGGTGCCTGCACAGCCCCTTCCTGCTGTCTAACTCCTCGTGGGCACGTGTTATTTTGATGGTTTTATTCTCCTTAATTTCTCTCCATTCCAGATTACTTGAATTGTCCACTTTTTTCTATTTTGATGTCTGCACACATTTTTGGGAATAGAACCCTGTTTAAAAAATAGTACTTTATATTTAAAAAAAAAAAACAACCCACAAACCAAAACCAAATCAAAAACCAAACAGTAAAATAGTTACAATTAAATTTAAAACTTTTTAAAGGATGGCAGTTTTATTTTCCTTCACTTTTCTGGCACAAATCCATTCAGAAACAGTGCTTGCCAACTCATCTTAATTTTGGATAATTACATTTTTGCGATTTCTAATTTGCTAATCTATAGTAATTCTCTCGCGATTTTTAAAAGGCAGAAGGGGGAGTAAGAAAAGCTGATTTGTAATCAGAGTTCTCCCTGCTATAATTAACTACATCTAAAAAAACATAATTGATGCTTATATAGCTTCCCAATAGCATCTCTTGAATTGGAACATGCAGCATTGTATACTGCGCTTTCTGCTCTGAAAAGATTGATTTGCAAGCCACTATCAATCTGTTGCTAAGCAGTTAGTGACGGCACACAGTAAAGTCCTCAAGGACAATACAGAACAGCCAGAATGTTTTTCTCAGTATCAAACCTTTTTTTCCCCCGTCTCCTGAAATATTGCATCAGTTGCTCCTTAATCAAAGTATAAAAATTGTTACCAAGGCAATGCCACATTTATTGCCACAGATCGCAGCAGACAGACCCGTGCTGGGAACTACAAATTTTAGGACTTTCACACCAGGCAACAGAGGTATAATGTATTTTTGTTGTCATTGGCATCTTCATTTTAAACTCAGCTTTTTTGTAGGGTTGTTTGTTGTGGTGGTTTTTTTTTTTTTCCCCACTTATTTAGATAAGGTTAGTGAACAAGGGTAGAAGAGTCAAAGTCAGCTTTCTTTAGATAAACCTGATGAATTTGGCTTTCCTGATCTTTTTGGCTGAGACGTGAAAGCAGCCATCAGAAGAACTGGGCTCTCGTGTTGCAACACAAAGCGTTGCTAAAAAAGCCTGCCAGTGATGCAGGATGACGCAGTGCTTCGTGTCTGTGCCAGGAACCTCTGGAGTGGACAGGAGCAAAGTGTACATCCATCTTGCATCTCGCCTGTGATCATCTTAGGAGTGTGTTTGTACAGAGCAGCAATATAAATTCTAAACTTAGCCTGGAAATAAAATATTCTTTCAGAAGCCTGCTGTTCCTCTTAGGACCATGGGGGGAGAGACAGAGCGTCTATGTGCGTCTACAGCGGAGACGTGATTCTTGCACACCAAAAAAAAAAAAAAAAAACCAAACCACCAAATCAATGAGGCCATTAATCTATATGCATTTTATTTATGTACAGATGCAAATTGAAAACCAATCTTTAAAAAGATATCCTAAACAATTAGGTCAGAAAAGGAACTGAATGCTAAACTCTCTGCTTGCCTGTTCTACTTTGTAACGGGGTTTTAATAAAAAGGCAGAGAAGAATGTTAGCTGAGCTGGCACATCTGACATTTTGATAACCTTGTCAATAATACAGTTATTATATTGGCTTTAAGCAGCTGCAGAACTTTTCCTTATTGTTTAGCTGTCTGTTCATTCTATTCCTGTCTTGTTGATAACAGTAAAAAGATGATGAGTAACAGTGGCAAATCAATAGAAAGGCATGTTTCTTCTTATATGACCATGAACCCAACTCTTCAAATTACATCTTAAAACTCCAGGCTCTTTATTTGATCATAAATAGATACACGGGGAAAAAAAAAACTGAATTTTTAGTTGTTGGCTTAGGGTTTTATGAATGTATTTGTTCCCAGGTTTTCTTTCTTCTGAACTAAGTTGAATTATATTAAAAGCAAAGCACAATATTTATTTTAAGTGAGGGACAAGCTTTTAAGCTTCATTACAAGCATCTGATGGACAGATGACCACTAAGTGAGCTTACATCGGCATTCAACCTTGTGACGGCACACCAGACTTTGCTGCTATGTTACAAGGTTGCGCTCCTGTTCAGAAGGTAAGAGGAGTATTTCTGTTCTGGCCTCTTCTGGCTGAGTCCTGAGGAGGGAGTTGAAAGTGAACCTGCAGTTAAAATTATTATGGCTGCAGAAGTCAATATTAAAATTGAATTTTAGAAACTAAACACTGCTCTCAACAACACTTAATTTCAATCTGAATGTTAAGTATATGAAACTTCAGCTGTGATCATGGAAATTCGAGTTCATAAACAACCAATAGGGGGTCTCAACTTTTAGCAGCTTTTTCATAGACATATAAGAATGATGTATACATTAAAATGTATCACTTCAGAACAAAATTTGAATTATTGTTTTAAAATATCCTCTTCTGCCTTCTGAAAATAATTTTTCATCATAAAATTTCATCAAAGACAACATAAAATAGGACATTTTGACCAACACACGTGAGCAGGAGGGTGGCATTGAATCAAAAGCTGGGCACGAGCCGCCCTGAGTTCCTCTCAGCCCTTCAGCCCCGGTCCTGGCGCGGCCGTTCGCAGAGCCGCGGGGTGGGAGCCCAGGGCTGGGACACGGCTCTGCTTTCCTTTTAACTCAGGCTTCTTTGTACCTATAGAGACTGAGATAATGTTGGGTCAAACCACCCAGAACAGAAGCGGGGTCGGTCTGTCCCCTGTCTGTGTGTCCGGCTGCTGCTCGGCCACGTGCCCGGAGGCTCCTGTCCTCCAGCATGGAGAGCTCACCCGGGTATCTGCTTGGCACGGGTCGCTTGTTCCTCAGCCACCAAGCTTCATGAACCGATCGTGGTTTCCCCATTCTGGTRAGATCACCCACACTGGCACCTGGCCATGGGATTTTATATGTTAATATTTTTCTCAGAAAGTTTGAACTCTCAGCCAGGGAGATGATGGAAATGGTTTCATCTATCAACAAGTGCACTACTAAATATATGTTCTTTGGAGTGCTGCTGTTGAGGTGGTGAGGCAGTTTGCAGTCTCTAAGTATAGCACGATGCGAGGGCTGCTGAGCCAGGACCGCTTTACAGCCTCTTGCATCAAACTCAGTCTGCGCCCCATCCCCTGAGCTCATCTCTTCATTGCTTCGGAAGCACCGAGATGTGCTTAATGTCTGCCTGCAACKGGGCAGGGATCTCGCACCACGCAGCCTTCCCCACGCCGATGGACAATGGTGGGTCYTCTGCTAGTGCGATGCGGCCACCCTGCCATCCCTGGCATCTCTCTTCTATTCACAGACATCTCTGGTGCAATGATTTTAAAGCTGAAGTCACAGCAAAAATACGTGTGATATTGTTTCTGYGGAGATGCCACAAGAAACTACAACATGAAATCAGAGGAGGTCACAAAAAATAAATAGTAAATGTCTCCTGCTAGCTAGGAAGTATATATTTACCATACAAACAAAATTATTGTACCTTGTTGAAACCATTAAGCCACTGGAGCCACAGAAACAGAAGGCAGCTCGACGGGCATCAGGCAGCATGAACGGGCTGTATCTGCCCCGGTGCCATGAGGAGCAGCAGCTCTGGCAGAAAAAGCCCCACTGACCTCAGGTGTGCAGTCAAAGTTTAAGTTGTCTGTTTACGGAAAGGAAGAAGCAGCAGTCCGGTATTTGCCTGGCTTTCAAGTATTAAGACAGATGCTCAGAAAAGCCCCGAGCGAGGCTCAGCCCCGGGGAYGAGGAGCTGCTGAAGCTCCTGATGCTGATGAATCCACCTGCCCACACGGCTCCTCGCAGGCATCTCCTATCCGTCACCTGGGCATCCCCTGAGTGCACGTGGGGTGAGAAACATCGCTGTTCCCAGCTTGGGACCGGGGACCTCGGCTGGGGATGGTCATGGGGGCTGGGGCTGGGGCTGGCAGCTGGCGCTGCCCTGCGCCCGTCCCTCGGGGAGGTCTTTTGTGTTGCACCAGCACCTCTCTGGCTTCTGGTGTCCTCAAGTTTAAAATGACATTTAAAAATCTAGAAGCAATGTCAGGAATGAATAAGAAAAATAATGCAAAGTCTGGCACACTGCTGAAGAGGCTCTTTAGGAATGAAAGCACAAGACCCACYGATAGCTGGAAGCTGAAGCTGGCAAAAGCAAATGAGGTAAAACGGATTTTTAATCATTCCTTTACAAAACTTGCAATGTGCCATTGGACCAATTTCCTTTCTAGGAAAAGACCCAGCTTTCCTCTCTAGCCAAGAGGCAGACAGGCTCTGCCGAGCACGCGAGGTCTCCCTGCTCAGCACGGGGCCACGCAGGACCTTATAGCCTATACGGTTAGCGATAAAGGGAATTGTGTGTATAATACTAGCTCTTGGGCAAATTCTCTGTGTGTGAGGTTATTGTTCTCACCCCAGGTTGATGCACAGCGTGTCTTGAAGCTGCCTTTGTGTGACCATTTGTAGCTCTGCGCAGGCAGCACCAAGATCTTGTGATGGCAGAGGAGCACCAGCACCACCACCATGATGAAGTCTTCTTTAACCAAGTTTCTTACCACTTAAGGGACTAAGCTTCCTAATGTACCACCTGAAACCGATTGGTTTCTGAGAAAAGAAGGTAATCAGAATGCATCTCCAAAAGAACATCATCTTTCTGCTCATCCTTGGAAGATTTCCCCCACACACACACTATTTGTATGTAATTAGAAACTGAAAATAATAACAAAAGGCTTTTTGTAGATAAGTTGACATGCTTGGCTTCAAAACCACATTTGAATAACATTAAAAGGGACTGAAAAGACTAAAAAACATTCACCTTGTATGGAACAAGACCAGAATGTTCTCAATGGGAGAAAGAAATCAACTGCTCCAACCTACAGTACTGGACCCATAGGAATTTAACAATTTGGAAAGTGTCTTCTAGCCTCTAACCTATGAAATATGAGCTCTGTTGTTCTAATTTTACCAATTTACTCTATTTTCCTCCTCCTGTAATACTGGGATAATAATTTTTCCCTATTTTTATTTCCCTGAATTCATTCCGAGTATTTTTCCACGGTTATTTAATATTTGCTGTTCAGACTGCAACAGCTATGCTTGTAGGTGAAAAACCTCATATTGTGTTGCCAAAAGAAGAAATATAAGCCAGACTGCTTGTGTTAATATTTGCATTTGAAAGTATAAAACTGAGTTTTCTCCAGTACTAGACACTTCTCTAGTAGTAAAAGTGCCTGAGAAAAGCATTTGCTGGGTAGAGGGGAGGATGCAAAAAATACTCATGGAAAATATCTCTTATTGAATGGTATCTTCAAAACACAGAGTACTTAGAAATGTCAACTATCTGCTTAGCAGCTAGAAGAACTTAAGCTATGGTCCCATCTCCTAGAATAATTTCTTATTTGCCTTTAAGTGCCATGTTCAGCTTTTAAGGAGCAATAACCTAACTCCATAATGGCTTTGGGGATGCTGGGCCGCTCTAGCTTGGTTGCTTTTTTGTTTCTAACCCCTGCAAAGGGGCAATGAACTTTGATGCTTTTGCTGACTGTCTTGGGTTTGAACATGGCAGAAGGTGGCCCTAAGCAAAAAGATTGTCTGTTAGTCCCTTTTCGGGACTTAAAAATTCTGACCCTCTCTTTGAAGGATGACACAGGGCTCATTTTTGTATTCAGCTTTTCCCCTAAGAAGAAATTATGTTTCACTTTATATTTAAAATTGGCCCCTCTTAACTTGCAGGAGGCTTTCTGACTGGCTGAATGCTGTAGCAAGCATGTACCGGTGAGCAGAGAAATGTTCCTTCAGGCACAGCACTGCGGGGCTGAGGCATAGTAAAGGGAACCGAGGAGGAGGTGATGCCTCCTGGCAGTAGCTCCGAGGGGCTCTACCACGAAACCGTACCATCCCCTCTCTAGGAGCGTTTCTGTTGTTGAAACTGTGACTGAATTGGGGCAAACAAAGGCATTTCTGTGGTGCGCTGAGATTCCTGCTGAACATCTCGGAGCAAGGAGCCGTTCCACCTTCTCCTTCCTGGGAAAAGCCAGCCGCCGGTGAGGGCAGGGCTCCTCCTGGTTCCCCATCCCACCTGGGAAGAGGCAAAAATTAAGCAATCCTTGGCAGTGCTTGGGGGGCTGTTAGAGAAGGGAGAAGACCTGCACGGATATTGCATAGTGAAACCCATGCAGCTGGAAGGTGGCTGGGTAGAGCTTGTTGCATCCCAAAGAGAATTAGTACCTAATGCCTTAATCTGCCTTTTCCTGGGGTTTTAGCTGGTCTGCACACTTGCTCTGCCTTCCTTTGGAATTCACCAAATCTCAGCTTCTGGCTTTGAAAGGCGATGTGTAGCTTTTTCGAGTAGGGGGCAGGAGGATCCCTGGCACTCCAAGATATGAATTTGTAGGCAACTTCAACTGGCTGCTCAGAGTTCAATATTGCTACTTGTTTTTCTTGATAAAATGATAGTACTCCTGAGTAGTGATGATGTTTTTTTCATGTTAAATTCCCTTAAATATATTGCTGCTATTAAAACATCTGTAAAAATAAGGGGTAGAGAGCTAGAGATTGCAGTGCTGTCTTTTTAAGCTGTCTATAGAGAAGCTTTTTCCTCCTTCCATTTCCTCCTAGTCCCATCCATGCAGAGGAAGGCTGTGCCTGAGGAACAGCCCATCCCAGACCAACACCTCGGGSCAGCACTCCCCATCCTGCAGCGGGGGAGCTGGGGGTACGTGGGGACAGGGCACTGGGGCAGCGTCACGCTCAGGGGCTTTTGGCCACTGGCTCTTTCCTGCACTTAGACCTTTTTGAAAGCTGTGCTGCTGCGATGCTGTCTCATCACCCTGCAGTCGGGGGAAGGTGGGGGTGTGCGTGTATAAATATAAACTGGTATCGGAGATGGTGCCAGTAGATGGCACTCAAGAATACACAGCCTAATATCTGGGGTTTGGAGGACCTGGAGCTCTACAGGGAAAGTGGTTTTGCCTGGCAGCTCTCTGCTTGGTCCTGTGAGGAGCTCTGGAGGGATAAAAGCTGTGCTGTGCATTAAACCCACCATACCTGAAACCACTGTGGAGACGAGGGGTCTGAGGCGCCCTGGGCTGTTTCCAAGCAGGAGGTGATGTGCAGTGGTGCTCGGTAGTCCAGCCACTGTGCGGAGAGACAGTGGCACCTCCACCCTCCTCCACCCTGGAACCCCCAGAGCACCCACAGGTAGTGATGCTGAAGTGGCTTTTTCAGCAATGGGAAAAAATACATAATTTATTTGTCAAAGGGTTTGCGGTGATCAAAGGGCAACTTTAAATGGGGACCTGGGCAAATGCTACTGCATCTGTGCTTGGCATCCCCATAAACCTCAATGTGGGCACAGCTCTTCCAGCTCTCTGGGTGGTGAGTGTGTCACCGTGAGTGTGCCTGTGGCACTGTAGGGTTCATTCACCAGTCTCCAGAACAGGTCTTCAGCAGCTCGTTAGTGGTGGCTCTACCACATCTCACTGTTGGCAAAGCAGTTATGTCAGCATGCCCAAGGCCAAGAAATCCTTCTCCGCTTGGGCAGCATGTCACCTGCTGCTTTGGGTGCTCCTTATCTTTTCATCCAGGTTCTGCATGATTCCTTCTGCACTGGCTCCACAGTAAGTGATCTGCCATAAACAACAGCATAGAGACACAGGCGGCATCCATTAGAAATAAGGCAAGGTATTTCCCAAGCTATCTCCAAATCGCTCATAATTTGCCCCAAGTGTTTATCATTGGGACTGGTAACATAATAATTGTTGCGCAATTTGATGAAATCTACATTCTTTTTTTAAAATGTAACTTATTTGACAAATGTTTCTTTTGTTGCTAATCTTGCACTCTGTCACAATAACTAGAGGAAGAGACTTGCAGGGTGAAACTGTGCTCTGAGTTGCATTGATTTAGCTATTAGTGTCATGTTCGTCTTGAATTTTGTAACTCATACTCATTAACCTGAAAATGTTCTTGCAATTTTCTTCTCCTAGACTAGTTTTAAAGTACAAAAGCAGCTTCTATTCATTTCAAGGAATCTGAGAGCAATTGTCTCTTACAAGGCACTAAACAAGAAGGGGGCAGGATAAATGGTATTTAAATCATTAAATTTATCATTTGTTCAAATCCTTGATGAAAATAATGTTTATCTGGTTTACTTCAACTGTTTGAAGAATTGGACTAAATCACTATATTAAAAAACAAACCAAAACAAACCCAAAAACCTTAAACTATCTCTGCACTGCCTAATTGCTGTAGTTGGTAAATAACTAATGTGGTCCCAATTCTGATCTTGTTTGCTTTAGTTATAGGCTGGCCCAGTTCCACTGACTGTAAGGAAGTTGATCTCTGTTTCACAGAACTTTGTACAGCTTATTGCGCTCTGCACCATCTGTGTCCGCTTGCTTGCACCCTGTCATGCTAACCTAGACTCGTTTTAGGATGGAGATGGGTAGATCAGACCAAAATGATAGCAGCAAGGCCATATCCAGGCAGCACTGCTGAGTTAAGTGGAGATCTCGAGGGGTGATTACTGCAGTGCCATGCCTGAACTTTTGTGGCTGTGCCACGTAGCCCCACGCACCGAGTCAGTCTCTGCACCAGCGTCCAGGCTCTCCCCTGCCCTCACACCATTGCTCTTCCACCAGGACACCTCCACGTGCGTGAAGCCATACACGTTCTGACGAGCAGATATCAAGTACTGTTTGATTTCCTTGTTTAGTTTTGATGTTTTTAATCCAAAAGCTATCCTCATTGTACACATGCCTTACCTATTTGCGTTCTTGATACCACACACGTCCCCTTGCCATCCTCTAAAATGAGCTGCAGGAGGGACAGGTTTGTGGTTGGCGCCGTCTCCACCCTGCTGGAGTTAAGGCTCTTTGCTGGGGAATGCTCTGCTGGGGCAGAGATTTCCTCCTTGTTCTTAGCCCTAAATAGTTCTTCCGGAGCAAGCAGGGAAAGCTCAGCTGTCAGGTATTTCTCCCAGATACAGGGCTGGCCTTGCTAAATTCACACTCCCTCAGTTTGGAGAACTGATTTCAACTTATTTTGCTCTCCTATCCCAGACCCCTTTTTTGAGGCCAGGTTATAAGCCTGTCTATCCAAACAGTAACCTAATAAGCTACAGGATATTCCAGAATGTGAAATTTATTTCTTTCATGTGTTAATTGTAAGYAAAACAGCAATTTGACTCACTGGACTCTCTCATTTCTCAGATGAGCACTGGCATCGGTCATGCAGTTCCTTTGGTTTTTGCATTGAGCATCCGTGAAATTTTTTCCTAATGGAACRGTTTCTTACAAATGAAGTATTTAATTTGTGTATGCAGATCCCTTTTAATATAATCAAGCTCTCTATTCAAGAAAGCAGATCTGATGAAACATCCCATTTCAGTGAGGGCAATTTAGGCTAGACATCAGGAAAACCTAGCTAATGATTAAAATAGTGAGGCACTGCTATAGGTTGCCAGGAGAGCTTAAGGAAACTCCGTCATGGGAAGTCTTTAAGAATAAGCTTGGCAGCTATTATCAGGAATGATTTAGCTATAATTGATCTTGACTCGGAGCAAGAGAATGGACTGGATGATTTCTTCTTTTCTTGTTTTGCATGATTTCCAAGAAATTCTAAAAAAAAAGTGGAATTTAGATGGTTCAGTATTACCAAATGTTCCTTCCCCTCTTTCTAAGGGAATTTTTTACTACATTTCAACTGAACGTGCAAATATTTGAGCACACTTTGTAATTTATGTCACATGTCAAGGTCTAAACCTCTTGAGGATGTAGCTCCACCTCCCTAAATATTTAAATATTTTTCCTTCTCCTCCTGTTGCTTAATAGGTTTGTGTATTGCTAACAGCTACCTTGAGTTGCCATTTCTCCACTGATGCCAAAACCTAGGCAATTGTACTGAAAGGAGCAGAGCTGCAGCCACCTTGCAGAGCAAGGCTGAGCCAAGCCTTTTATTTCTACAAATAAAAATTAGAACAGAAAGTGTTTTAAGCAAATATTATTCAACTGAACTTAAAGGAAGAGCTGAGCATTCAGAAAATGACTCATTGTGCAGGCGAAGAGCATGCACTACCTTGAAATGTTGTCTTGAGGGCTGTTTTATTAAATACATGAGTGAACTGACTAACAGCAAAACTGATGCAGAATGCTGATGGTATCTTTGACCTTTAGAACCTTGATGAAATTTATAATTTGCTCATTTTCTAATTTAAAAAAGCAATAATATTAGTCATTCTTTACCTTTGCTTCTCCAAACTCAATGAACACATATATATATATGCAACTTTATATGTTCAGAGTCAGTATTTTAGCCTTGTGTATTAAAACGCATTAAGATGCATCCAAAAGAAGATGTTGTAAAATTTACGGATTGCTTCCTGTTTCTCTTACTGCAGTGATGGACAGAAGAGAGACAGCAATCTGAAAATAACTGCCTTTCCCACCTAAAATCCATATGCACAGGCATTCTGACTGTTCAGAATAACCAAATAACCCCAAATCAGAACAAATATTATGTGCCTTCTCTTAAACATATTTATCATTTCTTTCAGACATTTTATTTCTGCTCGCTCAAGTTTGAATATTACTTTTCAGAAGCAAAACAGGTTTACCCTGATAGCAGGGACAAATGCTTATAGCCTCCATCACAAGTTTTGTCAATGGCCTGACRCTACCCAAACACCGTCCGTTGCAGAAGCAGGACACCGAGTTGCCCAACCCACTGGGCAGCTCTTCTGGAGAGTTGCCCATCTGGCACAGAATTGCTCATTAGCAGCGTCTCTTCTGTGAATAAAGCTGGTGGTGAYGGATGGATTCCAGGTTGAGGAATAGAAGCCATACCTGGTGAAAAGCCAAAGCTGGGGTCGGTGTGTGTGTGGAAGTGGGAAGCTTTGAGCTTGATTTGTTTAAAGGAGACCATGTGGCTGTGGAAAAGGGSTTTGTTCTTGGTGAGCGTTTGGCTGGCCAGGAGGTCGCCTTTCGGTGGCACAGGGTAGTCCTGCTCAATGAAGGCTTTGCAAGCCTGAGACACTAACCAGTGAAATCTGCAATACTAATAACAGATATACACCAGTTAATATTTCCTGATAGAGATGGGCCAAAGCTTGAGTTACTTTCCAAATCCCCATGACTTTGCAGGTTGGAATTAAAATAGAATATTTATGCAAACCACACAACTGATTTTGGCTTTAGGATGTGAAAAACTTGCCTGATGAGCTTTTGCCAAATAAAACCACCCTGGGTTTTATTTCGCAGCAGCTTTTCCAGGCGAGGATACTTTTCAGAAAATGAAATCCATTGACCTAGGCCAGGCCAAGAAATGAGGGAAGAGTGCGTAAAGGTTATAACCATGTAACTTTAAAAACATTTAAATCCACCCCTATACAAGTTCACTGAATCCAGTGTAGCTCGCTCTGACACTCGTGATCTTGCAGCCAAGATCATGTGGGAGCAGCAAAGCTCGTTTCCCACCTCAGAGCTATCTCACAGTCCTGAAAGTCTGCAAAACACCTGAACGGTTAGTAACATTTTATGTGCAAAACCATTTTCTCCATTTTTTTAGTGAATGGCTCCAGTAAGTAATTGCCACCCCTAGTTTGCCACAGGGAGCAGGAGGACTGGTACCAAATAYGCTTGGTACTTACAAGATCAGACTTTCAAAAATGCTTAATCTGCATGAAGTCCTGCGGTTATCCAGCTACGTTCAGACCCTGATTTTCTCCATTCACTTCACAACATAGGTTAAGCTTGGGGAATCTATGTAGAGAAGAACGTGAGCTGACGATGAGGAAGCAGCTCTCTCCATTTCTAATTCAGACCTTTTATACAGTATTTCTGGCCAAATCAACTGGAGCTAGACAGTTAAGTGCTCCACCCACTCAGCTTCAGAGCCTTCGAGGGTTCAGCCTTTGAGAAAGATAAAGAATCAGCATCTCGCATTATTTCTAGCTCATTTTTTGTGCACAAGTAACTCACACTTCACCACCTGCTCTGTGAACATCTGCATCCTTGCACAGGCGGTGGAGGTGCACGAAGAGCTGAGGTTTGAAGGCATATTAGGCACRTTGCCCAGTCCCTCCTCTCTATGGCTTGGTCACTATAAACATCTTTTAAAGACACCGGAAAGATACCGCTGTTTCTTCTGAAGGTCTGCTTGCCTTCAAACTGGAAATACAAGTAGAAGAGGTCTGCAGTTGGGTCACTAAGGTAGCGTTCTGCTTCTGGCTGTGGGAAAGCATAGTGAAAAAGCATAGGGAAAGCTCTATAAAACTCTGCAGCCATGCATTAAATGTTTTTCAGAATTTAGCTTCAGTTACTCCTTATCTTTCCAGCTGCAAAAAACTTAAACATGTTAAAAAAACTTTATCTGYCATTACTTTTTCTTAGACTCCACCCTGGAATTTAAGTCTCCCTTTCCCCATTTCTCAAGGTAAAATGCTCCCAAGGAAAAGAGCAAGGAACGACCTAGAAGCTGACAACGTGTCAGTGCCTTGCCTCTCGTGAGATGGATGTGCTAGGACTTTGGCATCGCAGAATAGCTAAAGGCAGTCAGATATGGTGAAAGAAATGATGAAACCAGATGTAAGGTTGATTGAAACCACTTCTACTGATTCATACTTTTAATGTATTTCTCGGTCCTGGTATTTCATTGCTGTATATTTCCCCCCTGGAATTCATTATGCTCTGTGTGTGTGACATCTCAGCTAGCAGCTGTGGAAATGATTGTGTGATCACTAAAAACCATAGCTTTAGGTGAGAAATGGGCAATAGGAACAAAGACAGTATTAATGTGCAGTTTTCTGTTCTCATATACATCTTATTAGTGCGGAGGGAGGGAATGAAACCCTACAGAATCATGGAATAATTTTGGTTGGGAGGGACCTCCAGAGGTCTCTAGTCCATCCTCCTGCTCCAGGGAGATCACCTGGCTCAGGGTCTTGCCAGGATGTCCTTACCTGCAGTGTCTGTGAGCCACTGCCAGCTCCCTGGGACAGCCATGGCTCTTTGCAGACTGAAGACGCACATGCAAAATGGAAACTTTTAATCATCAACCTGTCTGAAAGTATTTACTATCCTCTCCAACTGTAAATATATCTTATGAACAATTTTCTATGTGCCAGAGCTATTTGGCAATTTCTGCCACGCTTAGCAAGCCTGCACCTTTCTGTCCTTAAGCCCCACATTAAGGCTTAGCAAAACAACTGCTCGCCTTTCCTGCTCTGCACAGAGACGCGGCCGCTGCTCCCCTGGACAGGGTGCTCGCAGGGGACCGAAGGGAAGCCTTGGAAAAGTGCTGAGCTATTTCTTCCCCACCTACTAGGGACTGAACTCCACAGCTAGGCAGCATCTCGATGAAATTCAGTCTTATGTGGCTTAGCTTGGCCGAAAGCTTCATGAGCCTGAGCAAGGTTTGGGTTTGTGATCATATCCAAAATTGGATATGTTTTGCCAGGGTTTTGCTATGAAAATTGCTCACAGCTCCATTGACTGGCTGTGCTGCCTCTGCAGCATCAATTCTATCCCTGGCTGACACCTTTGATTTTGGAAGTTGTCTCCATTTTCCAGAGAAAAGTATGTACATTAGCTATTTTTGGATAGCGTATATTTAATCTCCTGCAAGAAATGGAGCAATTCACTTGTTCCTTATTTCCAGAGCCATTACATTTCTCTTGGTGACAGCTCCAAGGAACAGAAATCCTTAACTTGTTTAACGTCTTCATCTGGGTGATCGAAAGACACCTAACCAAAGATCCGCTTCTGTACTACCGTGAGGAAAATAGCGTGCAGCACCGTCTAGGTAAAGCAGCTTCTCTTTCCTCTTGGGTAAAAGGGAATGTTTAAAAAGGAACCAGTTTTTGGATGGTTCTTGTATCTGCTTGGAAGCCAAATTAAAACGCTACTGACTGTTCATCATTTTCTCTAGTCATTCTTTTATTTTATGCTTAGTTGAGGATAAACTGTGGTCTTTGCACCATGTAAAGTGTATTTAGACTCTTTGCTCAAGTGAAGAATGAGTTATCTGTGTCAGTACTGAAGTGTGCAGGGAGAAATCTGGGACAGTCACAGGGGCTGCCAACGGAAATAACCGATGGAAGATTTGACTGTTTAATTGAAAACACATAAAGCAGAGGCATATATTGTGAGTTCCTTGTGATGGAAAAGTCACTGAAAGTAAGCAGTGACTTCAGAGGGGCTGAAGAACACAGACTGGGGGATTCTTAAGCCTGTCCACAGACTTGCTCCATACACGTGTCCTAGGGAGAGCTGGGCTGCTTGCAAATTATAGAAGTGATCGATATTGCTAATAGCTGGAGGGCCCTCTTTCTCAAATCAGAAAATGCAAACCTTGCTGGAGTGTTCCAAGTTCAGCAACGTCTAGCTCAACAGCAATTGTCCTGAAGTCCTGACGTGTTTGCAAATTTGCTTTAAAAAAAAAAAGGTACAGCAGTGGCTGTCCTTGAAATGCAGGCTGGGCTTTGAGGTGTGCTGTTGGTTGCTGCAGCGTGTGCAGAGGCCGTTGCTCGCTGCGGGGAGCACCCCTTTCCTGTGGCACTGCAGGAAGGATATCCTCACCAGAGGTGAGGCAGCGCTCGCTTACATACCGGGTTGTGCTCATGGGTTGAGGTTAAGTGCAGGGAACTCCAGATGAGATTAACACTGCTTAGGTGAAAGCAGCAGCAGTCAAGATCTGGATTTGGGTCCAAGGTAAATAACAAGTTGAAACAAGGTAAAGAACATAGGGTCATGCCACCGGAGCAGTGTAAAAATACCGGCTCTGTTACATGCTGGGTACTGATGAAGTAGCTCTAACAAGGAGACTGACGGCTGAGGCACAGGCTAACGCTCTTTGGTCTGATACAAATTAAACCATTTCTTCATATATAGTACAGGTTCACACATGTGGAAAAAAGGCTGCAGTGTTTAGTCAGCAGTTTTTGGTTGGTTGAGTTTTTTTTGTTAATGCCAGCTATTTCAAAAACTGATTGAAAAGCCACAAGATGTTTGCAGAAGCTCTTGCATTAGTTGTTACGGATGCAGACTCACCTGTGACTCAGTATATTTGGTCCCACAAAGCAATGCTCATGGTTGCAAGACACCTCAAGGTCTCCTAAGCTGGTAGTTCCATGAAGATGCAGAGAGTCAACAGGGCAGGGGTGGCCTGCTGCTACCCGCTGCTATCAAAACACCTTTGGCAAGTCTTTCTCTGGTCCAGGTCCCTTGCTAAATACCAAAAAGCACAGCCTTGTCTTTAACTTCTGCTACCTGACAGCCAGTTAAAGGACCTTTTCAGACCCGTTTCTGTCTTCTGCCTTCCAAGGCACATGCCTCGGATCACGCACGCAGCCCGCAAGCTCCCCGAGGGCTTRTTTGCTTTGGCTTTGCTCCCTCGTCTACCGTACTTTGCACCAGAGCGAGGTGTGTCCTCAAACGYGGATACACGGAAAGGTCGCCCAACACGGGACAGTTATTGTTTGAGAGTTTCGATAGCAAATATTTTTTTCTTGCCAGCATCATCAGCTATAGGATGGAAAAACACACCAAGGAATGTTTTATCGTCCCTTAGAAAGTGACACTGTCTATTTGAAACTGTACTCTGATGAGGAGTCACAGGAGAGAACACCGCCATCGTTTGGGGAGTGAAACGAGGAGTTGTTGAATAACCTCTGAATTTCTAAATCTAGCTACAATTGGCAGATGAGAGTGGAAAGCACTGATAAAATAGATTTCTCTTTCTGATATCTTTCTGTCTGAACTAAAGGGCGGCTAGAAAGCTCGGCACACTTCTGTTTCTTCAAAAACTGGATGTGTTGGGACAAACATGAAATGTGGGGAGATGTATGGGAGCAAACTCACTGAACGTGGTTTGTAGCCTGGGCAGGGAACCCACTGGATGGACCTGGAGAAAAACAAATAGAATAACCACAATTTTAAATTCTGACAGAGAAAGGGGAGTAGGTTTCTTTTTTCTCTAACTCCTTTTCTTTCTCTCTCTGTGTTTCACATACATACACACACAGAGGGGCATGTTTTTCCAGATTTCTAATTTACTCTAAATCCATCTGATTGAATAGAAGCACCAAAAATAAAGAAAACTGCCATTTCTCTGTCTGATATTTAACAGCCCTTCGGTGTGACAGGCATCTAACGCCTGTGCCGTAATGTTAGCACATCTGTTATTAGAAACATCTACCAGTGGGAAATCGCGAGCTGTGTATTCTCTATGGTTACCCACAACACAGGAGCTGGAAGATTAAACACTTCGGGMCAGAGGAACAATTCATTACCTCAGAGACACAGGAAACACACTCCAGGTTTTTTAAAACCAACACAAATATTCACGCCGAACTGTTCACCTGCCTTTGCCCTTTCGGTTGCATCGCTCCCCKCTCCCCTCACTACCCTCCATGCAGCAGTTTGCCTCTCTCCTATTTCAGCCTTCCCTCCATGCGGCTTTCCCAAAGTTTCTTCCTTTCCCACCGGAGCGAGCCAGGGCAGTCGGCTCCCTAAGGCAGCTCCTCTCTCTCCCGTTGACCGCTTTGGATCAGATTTTCCAACTGGTGATGGATTGCCAAATGTTGGTGACACCTGAAGCTTGCACCCAATGAAATGACTTTCCCCTTATGGATTTGCGCTTCGTAATGTAGGAACGTGGCTTTTTTTTTGCTCACGTTAGCAGAGCAAATTACAGTATTACGGGAAATCAATGTGATTATTCAGTTGGTGATGAAATCACACRTGCATTTAAAAAAACATCATAGCAGGCTGCTACTCTACTACCGCAATAAGCATGTCGTACTGCTCTGATGGGAAGGTGACTAATCATTTTAAAAGGTGCTATAGAGAGCAACTCCATCTAACCTTCCTTAGCAACTCAATATTTTATCTTGCTAATCTCTGAATTACAGATGATCCTTGTTATCATTCRTAAATCCCGGATACTACACAGCCCCTATTAATTAGCATTTTTCAGTGGGCTGTGAGGTGAGAAGTTGAATGCTTTGATCATACCAGTTTCGTAAACTGTACTTCTGAAGTTGTTCACCTCTCGTGTTCCAAATATCTTTCATGTTAGGTCAGGAAGATTGCCAGGCCCTCAGATAGTACATAAGATTTATGTTCATATATCAACCCTTGTTTACACTGGTTGGATACCATTCTCTGGGATCTCTGTCACTGAAAAGTAATGCAAGGCAGAAAAATTCTTTCTTGCCAAGAAATGATTCTGAAGTTTCAGAGGAACAAGAATTTAACGGTCTGAGTTTTGTAATTTCCTCCCCCCTAAAAAGCTACAAGTTATACGAACAATTTACATCAAAACTAGACAAACATAATACACTGCTTTACAAACACTTATAAAAGACCCAGAACACCTAGAATTGGGGATCTGACCTTCCCCTGCAATGGAAAAGGAGAGTAAATTCTGGCTAATTTTAGTTACATGACTTTTACTGTTGCTTCACTACAGTTGTACCAAAGTGGTGGTGTTGAGGTTGGAACAGATCCCTGCTCGAAGAATAAATTAGATAATATACACTTGTAATTGTTGCTTTGTTGAAAAGCCATGGAAGGGTTTACAGGGTCAGCCTGATCTTTAAGTGAAGAGTTTTGACCTAGTAATAAATGTTAAGTAAGTAGGAGAAAAGGCTGTCTCTTAAATAGGGATAATCTACAGAGAAAGCAAGAAATCTGACTTCTGTTTGGCTCCTGTCTCAGAGACAATTATTTCTAGAAACCCAGATTAATGTACTGGACTAGATCTCACCACAGTGCAGAAGTGAAATCACTTCATATAAAAATGCTAAAAGACAGGCTTTTAGCAAGAATTGCCCAGATTATTCTGSTCTGGCCTCTATACAGGACTTTAGGATGACAATAATGTGGTTGTTCATTCCCATTCACTGCCCATGCACAAAAGGTGTTTGTCCAAGGAAACAAAACGGAGCAGTTGCTGCAGTCGCCGTTGCTGTTCTGTCCTTAGGGAACTGCTGGAATTTACACAGAAAGGTCAAATAAATAACATAAACATCTTCCAGTGTCTAATTTTACTTGATTAAAAAGGATCAGATACTAATTAGTGATATTAATTGAGCATATCAATCTCAAATGGGTCCAATGGAAACCATTAAAATTTAAGTTAAGTGCTTTATTACCCAAGTGGGAAACTGTTTATTTTCCTTACAAAATAAAGCAGCTCCTCAGAATTTGCATCTGCATTTGTTGGGAGTAAGAATTGTTTGCGAACCCCCAATGGCATTGCTGGCCACCTTTAGGTGTTGCTTCCTCGGGAGTCTGGACTGGCTCTTTTGGGTAAAGCTCTGAATACGAGGAGTTCTTGCAGCTATTTTCCACTGCAGCCCAGCTTTGCTTTTGCCACGAGATTAGAAATGGCAGTCTCAAGCTAATGTCCCAAAGTTCTCAGCCTGTTACTTGGCAAAGGGTATTTTGTAATGCCCATCTATCTCTGAAGTTACCCCAGTGTCCAAGGGAAGAATGACTGATCCCCAATTTCCCCATCTCTCATCAGATCCTCCTTCAACTTGCAATGCTTTCCCATACCTATTTTATTAGCAAATACTTTTTCATTCTTTGCTGAAAATTGTATTAACAAGTTGTTACTATGTCATTTTTGACATTGTACGATTATTGTTTTATAGGAAAAGTTCTTCTGTTTGTCCAGACTATGTTCAGTGTTCTCAAATATATGTTTTTCTCAAATAAATGCTTAGCTCTGTTCTTGTGTAGCGTAGCATGAGCTGTGCAATTACAGTGCTTCCATGACAAAGCCTTCCTTAAAGTGCTTTCCTGAGGTGATGCTCGTGTAACTATTAATCTTTAGTCATTACAAATGTCTTTTTTGATAGTAAAAGCAAACCACAAGACAGCTGTCTGTATGTTGTGTGCTTAAACATAAATGGCCACTCTTGTGCTGAGGTGTGCTCTGGAGCAGCTGGAAAAAATACCTCATTTATTTCTTTAGGAGACAAGGGTTTGATTAAGCCGCTTGTTATCATTTTTTGCACTTATACAATGCAAGAAACTATAATAGTAAATGCATTTGGAATGATATGCAGCTGCATGACTTGGTTTTGTTCAAAAAGTATAATGAAAATTGCCGAGCAAGGGAAATGTGTACTCTGTGCAAGGGGAAAATTGTACTCTCTGAGTACTGAGCTGTCACTTCTCTCCCAGCATTTTGGATCAGGCAGTTTATGGAYCATGTTCACCTCCATGTCAGCAGGTCACTGCCTGAGACGTAGGTCTGTACTGCTTCCCAAGCCCAGAGACCAGTAACTCCTGCACGGCAGGAGAACAGCTATCCCAACCGCCTCACAGACTTCGTCTGTGAACTGTACGTGGTAGATCAGGGACGGCGTTGAATTACGCGGTGAAGAAGAACACACAAATGTTCAGAGGAGGAAAATAACTTTCTTCTGAGAACCCTATCAATGAACACCAAATGCCAAAGAGTTTTCGTAAAGCTCTTGAGCGTGCTCGGTGATGGCCAAATGGTTTAAAATCATGGTCATCACAGTTCTCCATGGAAAACGTGCGAGCTGCAGGAAGGCTAGCTCTGCAGAATTAATGGTGTCTCACGGGTAGACCACCCAGGCAAACAGTCAGAAAACATTTGGGCCAGGTCTACATTACAGACTTTTTCCAGTATAGCCGTGTTGGGCATAGGGATGGTGGCCTGTGATCTCTCACCACCAGAGCCGTGCTAGCAGAAGCATGCTTTTTTGAAAATATGTAGGAAGAAATTTACTTTTATTTTCATTGGAATCCTATAAGTGTCTTTGACAATCATTGCCATAATATTGTTTATATAAGCAGAGGTACCCATGTATGAAGTATGGAAATATTGCCACATTATAAACACAAGAGCTGGGTTGAGCCTGAGATCCTCTTGAGTATCTATGGGATGTTGCCATTCTACTGACATATGGTAATGTTTTCTCCCAGTAATCTCCTGCAGAAGTAGTTCTGGGCCAACTGCTCATACATTCAAATTCCATAAAATATATAGCAGAGTTTATAAAGTTATTAGAACAAAAATGTTTTTGGCTATCTCATTTCATTTTACAATATGCGGCTTCAGCAAAAGAAATCTGTAAACAGATATTTTAGCTGAATACAAAACTCTTTTTAATATTTACTCTGACAATCCTAATAGTGGATTTCAGCCAAAATGTTTGTGCAGCTTCATGGCTTAAGGTTTCTACTTCAGATTTACAGCTGAATGTTTTCCTATGTGATGGATAATTATTTAAAACTGCTGCTCTCTCCAGTCCTCAAAATGCCAAAAGACAGTTTTTGTTGCAAGCTATAATTTAAATGTAGAGCCAGATTCTGCATGCACTTCATGTCAACGTTTGTACACGAGGATCAAATCTTGGAGGCTACCCTATGCAAAAGTAACAGAAGAACGGAATCAGGTCCTTCAGGGTTCAGCTAAAGAGTAGTAAATAATATTAATGTACATCTACTAAAGAATTATGTTTGCTAAAATAATCACTGAGGCACCAGCAGAACCTTTATGGCAATTAAAAATCTGCATTAAAATTGCTTTCTACAATTGTTGCCTATACATCTAGCACTGGGATCGAGCCTGGGTAAAAGTCAAATGAAAAAAGCTTCGTATGGCTCCGAGTACATATTAGCTTCTCCAAAATCCAAAGGATGCTTGAGGAGAGAGATACAAACAATTCACTAATAGCTGGCTTGTCAATGCAGAGCTAATCAGTGCAATTAGCTGAACTTTGTCGAATGATTAGTCTCAGGTTTGAGCAGATCACTATCACATACAGTATTTGCAACTCTTTGCCATAAGCAAAGCCCGTAATACTCTCCCGTGGTGTCAGCAATGACAGCTGTTGTCCATCCTTTGATGCCAATGTTAAATTACTTCATATTCCATCTGCACAAGGCAGGTTGATATAAAATGATGTGAGAAGTGTGAAAAGAAATAGGTTTTTAAAGTAAATTTAAATAGAGTACCCTTTTAAAGGCCTAAGGAAATGCTATTGAGCAATGGGGAGCATTTAGTGTAATAATGGAACAGAGGCACAGTTACGGAAATTACTATGTTCATTAAACATTTATGCTGGATATAACCCTTTATTCTCCCCATCTATAGAAAGTGTAAAACACAGTTCAAAGTGGCTGGTGCACCTGAACAGCCCAAATTACTTTAGTGACTGATTGTGAGTTTGTACTAAGGTTAGAATTTCACAATGATTCTTTTCCATTTGCTTGTTTATATTTAATCCAAGTCTAAATAAAGAAGGCAATCAAATAATGCGATTAACACAAATTCTGGTGTACTTTTACTGAACAACTGATTGCCAGAATATGTCTTTATAATTATTATGTGGCTACAGGCTTAGGCATCCATGAACAATACTATGATTTCTTTAATGGAGTTTCTTTTCAAGATCTTTCAGAATATTGTTTCCAGAACTCATTCTTCTCAATTTCCTCTCAGTTCTTCAGTTTAGTGAAGCTTAGTGAGCCTTTAACTACTCATGTCTAGATGCTAATAAAGGTTACATGAGTGATAGGAAATACCTTGCATAAGAAATTATGACCTATGAAGGATGACTCTCACTGAACATGCACATTCCTCCAGTCTGTGCATAACCTGTAGTAATCAGAAGGAAATTAAAAAATATTTATATCACATGTACTCAACTCTGCAACTAAAGTTTCAGAAACTGCAATTTCACTGTAAACATYGAACTGCTTTGTACTGAGTTTTTGTCTCCATCTCATCGCAGAACATCTGTAATTTTGAGCATTAGGACTTGAAAGGACAAATCAATTGTGCACGCAAATCGAGGCATATGGGCACAGGTGGCCCTCGTTCTGGTCTTGCTGAGGTTTGTGGCAGTGCTGAGGACTTGGGAAAGGTGTTAGGAAAACGTGACTGCAGGGGTTTCTTCCTTGACATTACTGAATACAATTTTACGTTAAGTAAATATCTGCATGCATTTTATTCCAACCTCTGTAACCAAACCTAAACTAAGTCAACAAGACTGTGCCCAAGAACATGTATTTTGGTTTGGTTCCTAATATTAACGTTTAGATAAAACTGAAGAGATTTATTTTTTATCATCATTCTTCGTTACCAATTGGCATCTAACTGTCATGAATGAAAGCAGACTGGCTGCTCTCCCATAGCTAATTTATCTAGGTCAAGTTGAAACATCTCATTATTATTATTATGTGGCCTTATTGACATACAGGTTAGAGATTCCCTGAACAGAATCAGAAGAGACAGTTTTAATATCCTCTTCAACAAAATTTTCCAGGAATAGAGGTGTGTGTTTAGGTACAGAGTAAGCTCCGTACATAATTTTACATCAAAATCTGAGAGCCGTCCTGCCGCAGCGAAGCAGAGGGCAGCAGGGTGGGAAGCCTTTTCTGAGCAGAGGTGCTCTGCTGCGGAGGATGTAACCCTGGAGTAGACATGGGCTTCTCCCAGCGCTGCGGGGTGGCTGGAAGGGGACCCTACAGCTGATGTGGGATGACATGTCAGATGATGTGCCATGGTGATGTACAGCACACAGCCTTTAGCCAGGCTGCCAGATCTGGCTTTGCACATAACTGCCATGATTACCTCCCTAGCTGGTACGGTAAAACCCGGCAGGCATCATGACCGGGACTCAACATGCACGTATTGCATGCAGAGCACGCCTATGTCTGCAAGTTATGGAAAGAATGGCGGGTCCAGGCGTTATCCTGGGAACAYCACACTGTCCCCTCCGCTTTTTAAGATGTCAGTGTTGCCCCTTGGAGCAGTTAAGCTTTAGGCATAGATTCCCTGGCTTTTCTGCAAGGTTGAACACGGGCATAGCAAGTTCCCTGACCACCACCCCACGGCTTCTCCCTGCTCRTCTGCCCGTGTCCCACCTCTGTCCTTTGGGATCAGGGCTGAAGGCAGCCAGCAGTCTCTGGGAGATGGGCTACTGTTGCTTGCCTGAATGCAATATGAAACACATTTCATGGTTTCCAGAGATTTGAGCTAGAAATGTCTTAACTTATGATATTCTGGTTTTCATATGTTTGAGGTTTTCTAATGTTTTGGGGCTGTTGTCATCTTGATTTATTTTCTGTTTTTGAAAGGCTTGAACTTGTATATCCATCTTCAGGTTTTTGCCTGTCAGCTCAGCATTTCACTGAGCTGCTTCGCTATTTTTTCTTCATAGAAGACAAAAGATTTCTATGCTGGAGTAAATGTAAAGATGGCAAAACCCTCTTGAGGCAGTTTGGTCTGGTTTATTCAGAAAGAAAAATGCAGGAGATTTTCAAAAATGCAGCTGTGGGAAATAAGGGAACGGTCTCTCTTTTGGAAATCTCTTGCACAAATTACCTAAATGATGCATTCAATAACCTATTCCCATGATGTCCTTCTCACGGAAACCGGACACTTGAACAGAAATGGTTTTTAAGAAAAGTGTGAAGAAATCCATCCATTCCAATATGGTGATTTCATCTGAAAGACAAGACAAATATTGCTTGAAACAGTAACACAGCGAGGGGTGAATAGAACCATTCATCTCGGTGGCGGTTCTCGTCTCCTTCTTCCCCAGCACTGGCGGAGGGTCTGTASCAGGACATGTCCTTCTCCAGGCCTCATCTCAGCATCATCTCTGCTCTTGATGCTGTTTGCGTAGTGCCTGTTTCTGACTCCCTGCCCAGAAGGTCATGCAGAGAGGAAATTAGAAAGGCAAAAGCCCAGCTAGAACACAATCTGGCCACTGTCGTAAGAGACAACAAAAAATGTTTTTACAAATATATTAATGACAAAAAGAGCCAAGGAGAATCTCCATCCTTTATTGGATGTGGGGGGGAACATTGCCACCGAGGATGAGGAAAAGGCTGAGGTACTTAATGCCTTCTTTACCTCAGTCTTTAATAGTCAGACCAGTT
>JAYKAV010003129.1:0-32410 GCA_035582835.1 Phoebastria nigripes | reverse complement strand
TTCAGTTTTGGGCCCCTCACTACAAGAAGGACATTGAGGTGCTGGAGCGTGTCCAGAGGAGGGCAATGAAGCTGGTGAAGGGTCTGGAGAACAAGTCTTACGAGGAGCGGCTGAGGGAACTGGGGTTGTTTAGTCTGGAGAAGAGGAGGCTCAGGGGAGACCTTATCACCCTCTACAACTACCTGAAAGGAGGTTGCAGTGAGGTGGGGGTCGGTCTCTTCTCCCAAGTAACAAGCGATAGGATGAGAGGAAATGGCCTCAAGTTGGGCCAGGGGAGGTTTAGATTGGACATGAGGAAAAATTTCTTTACTGAAAGGTGGTTAAACATTGGAAGAGGCTGCCCAGGGAAGTGGTGGAGTCACCATCCCTGGAAGTATTTAAAAGATGTGTAGCTGAGGTGCTTAGRGACATGGTTTAGTGGGCATGGTGGTGTTGGGTTGACGATTCGATGATCTTAGAGGTCTTTTCCAACCTTAATGATTCTATGATTCTATGATTCTATGATTCTAAGGTCAGACTTACAGTGCAAAGGGAAAGACTGGGCAACAAAGAGGCTTATTATTCCTTTTTCCATCAAGCACACGCTAAACACGGTGACTCTGAAAGATTATGAAAGAGGTAACAGCTTCTGCTCCCCAACTCCTTCTGCTCCTGAGTGCCAGAAGACAGGAGCATGTCTGGAAAAAAGCTTAGTGCTGCTGTCTGAGCATCCACTACCTGCTGCTGCTCGCAGTAGAGAGAAGATCCTGGAAGACATTGACGAGGGCTGATCCAGCATGGGTGGTCTGCTGCTCCCTCGCTGCAATCACTTGCAGGGCAATTTTTTTTAATATACAGCTTATTACCTGTTTTGAATTTTCTGCAACAGTCAGATTTGTTTTAAACCCCGTATTCTTTGACCAATGAAGACTGTAGAAACAATTAATTTCCTTTTTCCCCCCCCCAGCTCTTTGATACTGCTCCAGTACCGAGTAATGCTGACAACTCAGCCTGAGAAAGGAAAAGTGCAAGATCTCCCCTCTTGTCTTTACAAAAGCATTTTGGGGTCAGTTCTTCAGCTTTGCAAAAATGCAGCTCAGGAACGTTCATGGATTTCTTCTGCCAGAAGAGTTCTGTGGCAGTAACTTCATATAGCTGGGGAAACATTCAGTGAGATAAATCACCACCACCACTTTGACAGCAAATATCCATCTTCAGCCCAGACCACTTAATAGCCGTGAGCTAATCTTCGTCATAAATACCATTTCCAATTTTGGTTCAAACAGGTGGAATGTCAAATGGTGAGTGTTGGCCAGCTGAAATTATTTTGATCTTGATCAGAACCACAGTTTGAGCTCTAGGTCTGAGGGCAAAGACAAAGATTAAGTGTCATCCTGCAGAAAAATGATGTATTTGGTTCAGGGGAAGAAAAGTACTGAACTCCTTATTTCCAAGACCCCTAGTTGAAATTATTCCAAGTCCAGGACTTTAAGTCTGCTCCGTACTCAGCTGAAACACACAGGTTTTCAGAGCATTCGAAGCAGATATGCGAATTTTAGACAATTGATAAAAGTTATCCTCTGAACAGAGAGGGACTTCCAGCTCCAGGGCAGAAGAGCTGGTGCCCCAGCTCCTCACCTTCAGCCCATTAGTGTCGGTGTTAGCTTTGCAAGCACGAGACTCGCAGGGACTGTCTGGCATTACTCAGGGTGGCCAGTCCCCACAAACACTCATCTCCGCTCATCACATCAACAGAAGGATGCTCCCTGCGGAGAGAGAGTAATCCCGCACGCCTGGCCTCGAGCCAGTCCCTTGGCCTCCTGCCTCAGTTTCCCAGCTGTGCCGGCAGCAGGAGGAGGATGGAAGGGTTTCATATCGGTCTGATTCAAGCGCTGGAAGAAAGAGCAGAGGATTCATGCTGCCCACTATCATAATGTTCAATAATTGAAGTACCAAAGGTACTCACAATCTGAGGTCTGCAGACAGGCAGTTCTGACATCCAGCTGCAGGGAGCGAGGACATGGGTACATTGCCTGCTAGTACTCTTTGGAGAAAACTTATCAGTACACAACTCTCCAATTACCTTGCCTGCCTGGCTGAATCATTGAACGTATCATGCAGTCATTTAGGTGCTGCACTCCTCCAACTTATCGTTTTCTTTTATGCCATTATATTTTTTATATCCTTTCCCCTAGTTCCCTATGATCTCATCAAAAATTAACCAACATTGTGTTTCCTAGCCTTTTAAGAACTATTAGAGTGGCTTTACCAAATGATTGCTAAAAAAGACTTTCAAGCTTTCCAAACATAATCACGTATTAAAAGAATAAAGGAAATAGCATGCTGGGCTAGAGTGACTTCACAGGCTTATTTCTTTCTACCAATTAATGGCTTTGAATGAAGCTGTAATTGAGCAGTGACTAATACTGAAGGCAGAGATTGTCTTCTCTCATTAAGATCTTGTGCATCACTTTTATAACAATGCTGAATAATAAAAATGATAATAATAATAATACTGTATTGTGGTTTCTCCAAGGATTTCAATTTGTTTATTAAAATTACTGTACCAATCCATAAGGGCTCTTAGGAAGCCAGCACGGTTTAGGAGATACAGGATTCAAATCAGGATTAAGAAATGTAAGGGGGAGCCAGACGAGACAGCCCAGCCAGTGGGACAGCTCACTGCTGCCAAAACGGGCAGCTACGCTCCCCTTCCCTGCCCGCTGTGCCTGGGTGCGTACCCCGCAGCACCCCAGCCATGCCCCGCCAGTGCCCCCCCATGCAGCGGGGAGCAGGGAAGAGGAGTGGAGCGAGCAAAGCCAGGGCGAGGTGGGAGGTTCAGCCTCTTCTGCCCATTCTTGGCTGTAGCATCCACCTGAACCGCCAGCTCTGCCCTGGGATGTGGCTGTGGGTTTTTTCTTCCAGCGAGCCGTAGTGCGCTCGGTGCCTCATTGCCCTCATCCGCAATCTGTTGTTAAACGTAAAACCCAGGCCAAAAGGGTGGTAGTGCCCTGGTGCCCAGTTCTGGCAGATCGCTGCATTACTGGTCCCATTTTATGGATCCAGAGATCAAAATACAGAGGTTCAGTGACTGGCCTGAAGCCACAGCCCCCAGCATCCCTCCTGCTGCACCAGTCACTGCTCTAACCCTGTCCCTGTCCCCTTTTTCCCCCCGAGTCCCCTCCCTACTCTCTGTGCAACTAGGTGGTGAGCCGGCACAGGCAACATTTCCAGCTGGACAGTAACCCTGGGCAGGAGAGGTGTTCTTCAGCTAAATCACCTTCCTGGTCCAGGCTCCTCTGGGGTTACATGGGTGCCAGTGTGAGTCCGAGTGAGCTGCCGGCAGCATGCACCCTGCCGTGGCTCACGGGGAGCGCGCGGTCCCCAGGCACGGGCCACCGACGCACCCGCTGCGTGCACCCTTCATCAGGCAGACAGGTCGGTAGGCAGAGGGGAGTGGGCGCTGCTTCTCAGAATAAGACCTTCGGAGACCTCCTTTAGCAAGGCAAGGGGGTTCTCAGTTTCTGCAGATGTATGTGTTGTTTATAAATACGTGATGTACTTAGAAAAGTGCTGTTCAATTTACCAATAATGCTGTATTTATTTTTCCCAATTGTATCTAGTCACTAAGTCATAATTCTGCAGCCGATTGGCTGGCTGCAATGGTTTCTCAGGAAACTGGCAATTAAAGAGCAGGAAAAACGTCTGTGAGTCACACAGATACTTATAAACAGGCAGAGGAGATTGATTGGGCTGCAGCAGTAACTACCCGAACACCGCGAGGTCCCCGACCACGGCACCGTGCTCCGCGCGGGCAGCGTGGCGGCAGCGTCGGCTGTCTGCGTGTCGGGGCTCGGGGAGCGGGCAGCACTGCTGGCGGGCACCACCGGCACTGCTGCCCTGGCYCGAAGGAGCGGCTGCCCCACCGGTGCCATTTTGGGGTTAATTGCCTGCATTTTGGTCCATTCCCAGCCCTGATGCAGTGATCGTCATCAATACCATCACACTCTGCTTCCCCCTGTGCAGCAACTGCAAGGCCCGTGTGTTTTCTGCCTTTCCAGCTGCAGGCAGGGAACCAGATGGCGCCTGCTGTTCCGCAGATTTGAGGAAGGAAAGAAAAGGGCAGTTACGGTCCCTTGGCCATTACGCTGTGTTTCTGCTAGGAGAGAGGATTCCCTTTGCCCCAAACTCTTCCCGTTCCCTTGCTCAGCCATGCGGGGAGCAGCAAGGCTGGAAGAACAGACACAGGCTTGCTCCTTTTGCTTGTCTTTTATCCCCTAGATCAACAGAAATTTCAGAAATTTTCTTCTTTTTCTTCTTAACCTGTCTTTCAGTGCTGCATACAACTTAATTTCTGTTAGCTGTCCCATTATCTGTTTTGTGCATTCTGACATACATTACTCTGAAATATAAAAATCTTATTCCATATTAAAGCTAATCTAGAATTTTCATTTAATAAATTGGACCATGCTCAAGGAAATCAGAGTGAAATATCAGCTTGTTAAGTTTCATATCACCAGCCCTCTGATAGGTATAATATGGTAATTTCTGGTGCATGAATTATCAGAAAGTTTTATATGCTCTGTCTAATCACAATTTCTATCAGACAGAAATTACCACCTACCTCCCAAGGGATGGATTTTTTCTTATTATTCTTCTATACAACTGTGAAATTAATTATGCTATTTGGGGTGGGAGTTTATGAAAAAGACACAGAGGGTGGTTCCTAGGGAATTATCTTACTAATGTTACTTCAGCCGTCTAAATAAACACAAGGGATTCATTTTAGAGGGAGGTATAGTCATCAAATGCTTTGATTCTGCATATCAACTCTTTCCCACTTCAAAGTCTCATCTTCATTATTTAGCACCAGCTCTCATCTTTATCATTTTTTTCAAATGCCCTCTTCTGCTCAGCACTTTTGAGATGTTTTCCTAAGTGGGTTGTTTTTTCCACTGGCCGTTGTTGAGCTGCATCATTATTCTGCATCTTAACAGCACTCTAATCTTCTCCTTAATTACATGTAATGAGTATTTTGGAGTTGACAGAAGTACATCAAGACCTAATAATAAAGAAAATTACTAAATCTGGTCTTCCAATTATATTCTATTAGCTCAGATGGTTGGCATCTAGTAGATATAAAAATAGGCATTATAAAAATCCTCCAATCTTCCCTTGGTATTTCATCCCCTACCCCACATCGTGGTTCCACAGTCATAGCAACAACAGACTTCTCTGCCCGAGCCAAAGACCTGCAGAGTTAGAGCACAGTATTTAGCGTGAAGTCCTGTCTGTGTTGGAGATGAGGCCAAAAGACAACTGGCTTCACTGGGACCAGACTTTATCCCTCAGCTGTGAAGTTCTAGATCAATTAAATATGCCCGTAATATATGAAGGTGCTAAAAATGGTGATCCTCAGGACGCAGGAGGAGTGAGGGCTGTTAGCATTTCTCAGGATAAGCATCTTTTTTTTCCTATTGCTTATTGAAAAGAAACAAATTTTGTTCATTCTCTGACTGAAGAGTGGAGTTTTTGCTCTTATTTTCTTATCACATTAGCAAATATTGTATTACTTATGGCCTCTTTCCAGAAGTGCTGGTTATGGTGTAAATATAGGAAAGGTATTTAGCATGACAGTTATTTCTTCTATCCATTGCAGTCCTTCGGAGTTTCTTACCTGGTGATGCAGCTGTGGGTCAATACAGTGTGCACTGCAATATCTACCACTCAGAACTGGACAAGCTCTGGAGGTTATTAATTCCATATAAAAAAGGAGTTTCGAACTGATATTGAGCCCAAGCCACAGCATTTGCACCCAAGCTCTCCCAAGGCCAGGAGTTTGGGTTTGGGTTGAAGCTCCTCTGACTTTGGAATCTAAATGCAAAAATGGTTCATAAGGTTAATGTCATCTACAGGGTTACATTGTCCTCACCTTTTCCCCAGTCTTTTGCTTCTCTTCTTCATTTGCGGCCCTCTACAATGTGGTTGAAATGTTGAAAAAGTACCTCCTAGCAGAAAGAAGACAGCTACAGAAGATTTAAATATTTGATCATGTCCGTAAGTCACTATCTTTATATCTTCAAGAAAGTCTCATAGGCTCCTATCTTCACAGCCAGGAGAAATGCAATGTAATGTGCTACTTTCACTAGTTCCTACCTTAGACTGGCATCAGTAACTGTTTGGAAGTGATTCATTAAACTCAGAATTAACCCTTAAACACAAGTCAAGACATAGCTTTATCATGTATTATGGTCTTGAAAACCATTAAGACCTTAAAAGGTCTGACCCAGACCCGTTCAGCTGCCTTCACTGTTCCCAGAAAGAGTTTGCAGATTAGCAGCCAGGTCCACATTAATTTCCCGCTGTTTGCTTTCTCTTCCCCATGAAGAGCCATATACTTTGCTTCCTATCACTCAGGAGTACCATCTCATAACAGTAAGACTCATCCCAGCAACCTTCAGATAGTCTGGAAAGTCATTTCCCATATAAAATGTTGAAAGAACATGTCCGATTAGAGGTGCTCCCTCGTGAAGTGCCATTTTGAAGCAGAAGTGTGATCAGACTAAGAGATTGCATATTAGCTGCTTGAGTGGTGGAAATGAAACTTGTTAACTATTCTGCTGTTCCTCACAGAAAAATGGCCCCAGTGAGATTTAACCCAGCTGATCTTTCCTAAAGACAATTATAGGATGCAAATATTTATAAATCGCCCATTTACTTTATGCCCATTGATTTGTTAAACGCAATCTCTGTGTTTCCGATAAAGCTCGAACAAATGCTGTCCATTATCTCCCACTCCCCGGCTGGGCTGAGCGGGGGACCTGGAGAAAGACTTTTTGTCCTGGGTGTGAGCTGGCTCCGGTACCCCTCCTGGAAGCTGAGCCAGCAGCGAGGCTGTCCTTGCACATTTCTCACATCAGGCTGTCYGGGATAAGTGATGCTTTCCCACAGCCCGTGTGCCCATCTCAATCTGGCTCTGCAGTTTCCTGCTGTAGATGTAGGCTGGCATCCCCTGCCATTTTGGAGGAGGAGGATGATGTCCACTTCCTTAAACTTCTAGTGATGCACTGGGAAAATTGAATCAAAAAAAAAAAACCAAACCCTCCTTCAAAGCTCCAGGTGTTGAAATGCAACAAAACCAAAATCATTTACCAACTTCCAGCTTCACTAATACCATCCTGCCCCCCTCCCTCTGCCCACCCTGCACTAACACAGCCCTCCAGCCCCTTTTTGCTGTAGTTTCAATGACTTCTTGTCCTGGACTGTTGTGTGGCTTTCCTGGACGAGGCAGCTTTTCCGCTCCCTCTTCTGCAAGCCAGAAGTAATGGAATGTTCACATTTCTGGTATATTATCATTTGTGAAGTTATTTGAGGACCCATGTGAATATAAATTGTATTTATATAAAGATAAATTTAATAAATATGAATTACAAAACTAACACATCATGTCATCATACTGCCATTTTAAGATCTGCCCTGGGCTATTGAGTCGTCTCCTGCCAAATTGCCACTGGTGCAGAAAAGATGGGGAATTATAAATTGACATAAGACATTTGATCATAAGTGGACTGTAAATTCCAAATATTACGAACAGTAAGATTTCTCACCCTGATTCAGATTTTATATATTTCACACATGTTTTTTTCTTTATTCCTGTCCATCTCTGCATTTTTTAGCTATCAGCTTCCCACTGTGATGAGGGAAGTGGCCCCTGCCTCTGAGCCGGCGTATGCCATTCAGCCATGGTGTCATTTGACATCTAGTTGTGCTAGTGGGAGCGTGTTAGCACAGTGCTGCTTCAGCAGAAAAGGAGGGGAACTGAGATTATACTCATATTTTATCTTTGCTTCAGAGGGTGATGTTGGCTATAGCATAGGATCATGAAGTGGGTGGAGAGTCTCCTTTGCCCAAGGCTCTTGAGTGCTGAGGTCTGACATCTACTGTTGAAAATACCAGCTATGAGGTCAAAGATGGGAGATCAGTGGCCATARTTGAACAGAGTAAGCACCAAATAAACGAGCCTCCCTGAAGGATGCCCTGGCCGGTGACCTGGCCCGGGAGGCTGGCGGCACATCCAGAGCATGCAGTGACACATCTGGGGCAGGAAAACCAGTTTGGGATTTGGGTACTGAAACCATGCCCGCACTGGAAGGGTTTATGAATAGCTGCTTCTGCAGAAACAGACAGCCCTAGGTGACAGACACAAAAATCATCTTATGGTCTTTTGTAATGACTATCACCCTCCCCTCTCCTCCCCCAAACCAGAGAATTGCCAGCTCCAAATGCCTCGGGGAAAGCAGCCAGGCTGTCAGTGAGGCAAAGGGCTGGGGCATATCCATGTAGCTGAGGATTGCCATAGACTTGGAACTGGACACTTCAGAGACGGTGTGATTTATATATCCTGTCTGAAATAATGGTTTCAGCAGAAGAAAAGCACCTACTGAAATTGCTGCTGTCACTTCTGCTTCCTGTTTATAAGGCTGGATTTGGTTACACAGATGTCAGCGGTGGCATCGTAAACGTAGCATCTGCACTGGCTTCAGATAGGGGAGAAAATAAGAGAAGATGAGCTCTCAAATCACGTTTTGGTGCCAATATCTTCCTTAGCAATAAGGGAAAGAAGAAAAACAATTTCAGAAAAACTGCAGTATACAAGCCACAGTTGCTTCTGAAGCAGAACAATTATTGTTGCTATAAAGGAACCTGTGATGCATCATCTGCTCCTTAACAACTCCTGTGAGAGAAGGAGGGTTATCAAGGGACTCAAGGGGAGCGAATCTCTAACCCCAATCTTTAATAAAGTAGCTGGAAAGAAATCAGGAAATTATACACTTGTAGGGTTGATCTCAATGGTAAATACGAGTCTACAGAAATTAATAAAGGATGAGGTCACACAACAGCTGGAGGGGTTCGAGTTGGTTTTAAAAAAATAGTCCAGATGGTTTTTCTAATTTATTTTTTAAAGGAATAAAGCCTTACCTGACAAATCTGTAAGAATGTTCTCAGCAGCTGAGAGCGGAAACAAGGCGAGATGAGCAGCGATAGTACCTGGATCAAAATGTAACTTAATATTCCTGAAGCCAGTGAATGGAGGGCTGAAGGGCGTAATCACGGAAGGGGTGACGGTTCAGAGCTGTATCGTGATGTGCACTTGAGCACTGCCATGGACATTTAAACAGCCCAGGGACAATTTATGCAGCCCTGTTGATGGTGATCATGAGAAAAGAAACTTCTGTTGTATTTTAGGGGGGGGGAAGAACCCTCATTCCTCTTCCCAGCCCTGCCCCGCTCCCTGCAGCGGTCAGCCCCAGCCGAATGCCGCGGTGGGTCCGGCGGTTGCGGGGCAGATGAAGGGCACCCCTGTGCCCGGGCATTGCAGCGGGGAGCCCGCACCCCATCTGCAGGACTAGCTCGTGTGCTGGGAGGCTCCTTCCCCTGCGGACACTTCGGAGGTTCACACAAGGCCAGGGAACATGAGAATAATTGCATATACATTTGTGAAGAATTTCTGGCTGGTTTTCAGTGAGCGCTACAGCAAAACTGCCTATTGTACTCGGAGGGTTTTACAGACTGTCCTGCATAGCTGAATCCTTACCCAACACGAGCTCGCGTTTGAGGTTGGAGCCAACTGGTATATACTCACTCACATAAGGGTTAGATTTGGGACTGAGCAGTCATCCCAAATTACAGGCAGTATGGATTGGCTCCAGGAGGTATAAACTGCAGAAAAATGTCGTTTGAGCTGAGCTCAATGCTGTGGTCAGGTTTTAGTAGCAGCTAGCCCCAGGTGGGTGCTGGCTGCTTTGGAGGCTCGTGGTCAGCCCTGAGTTAGCCCTTGGGGCACATTGGAGGTGGCAGGGGGCTGGATTGGTGTTTGGGATC
This sequence comes from Phoebastria nigripes, assembly GCA_035582835.1. Classification (NCBI taxonomy): domain Eukaryota; kingdom Metazoa; phylum Chordata; class Aves; order Procellariiformes; family Diomedeidae; genus Phoebastria; species Phoebastria nigripes. Next base: position 22,549 of record JAYKAV010003129.1, on the reverse strand, counting down.
AATAACGGATGCCTTGGGAGTGATGGGGGGCTACCTGGGGACCTGTTGGATGGCAGGCAGCAGTGGGGCAGGCATGAGGGTTTGGGAGTGAGCAGGCATGCAGGGCTGGGCTGGGCTGGACTGGGCAGGGCTGGGCAGGGCAGGGCTGGGCTGGGCTGGGCTGGGCAGGCTCATGGGCTCTGCTCATGCTGAGTGCTGGCACAGGAGGAGGAGAGGGGTTGGGACAGAGGCAGGTTGGTGGGTTGCTCAGGCCTTCTGGAGAGCCCTAGCTAAGCTGATACTTGCAAGAGCCCAGAATAAATTAGGGCCGATGCTCCTGCATCTCACAGAGTGACCTGTGAGACCCAGCACTAAGTACTCCAATACAGAAATCCTTAAAATCACTGGTTATTTCTGAAACTTAAGGGGATAGAAATTGCGTAAATAGGAGAAGGTGACTTGACAAAATGGTTTCATTTCCTATGGTATTCCGTAAGACATTCAAGAAGCAAAGAGAAATCAGTATTTGCAGAAACTGGATCTGCACCACGGTAGAAGGCAGCATCGAGCTGAGTACTTTGTACTGGGAATGTGGGTGAAAACAGTGACAATGCATCCAGCTTGAAAATGGTCTGTCAGCAAGGTGCATCTCTGTTTTCTAACTTGACACTTATCCACATTTACTCTCAGGATGGCCAACTTGTGAGATTTTATCATGAATTTCACGGTAGTGTTCTCCTTAGCTGTATTTCCAAGACTATATGATACATAAATTTCTTTTGGTTTTAATACAATATGTTGTTTTAACATATTACTTCAGCCCTTAAATTGCAGTAAAATACTTGTGACTGGGAAATGCATCAGAAAAGAAATTGCAGAAAGTTTTCACAGCTGGGTGGTCTGTCCATAAGACACCATCTAATCCTGCAGAGTTAGCCGTCCTGCAGCTTGCACATTTTCCATAGAGAACTTTTGGTGAACTTTTAGCACTGAGCTAGTACTGAACTGGTGTGAGCAATCTCTGTCAATGGGAATGAGGTTTTACAAACCATGGATTTTCTTATAGCAGAGTTTCTTGACCTTTCTCTGTTGAAGGACCATCTGACTGTTTAGGGGAAAAAAAGTGCGTCACCCTCAGTCTCCTTATTGTTTTGCTATTGAAAGCAATGTGATAAACAAATTAAGTTTTCAGCATTCAGTGAACAAAATGTTTTTTTTTTAAAGAATCATAAGAGTACTGTGATAACTGCAAAGGCTGTAATTAGTCACTGAGAACCGCTGGAAACTGGCACCTGACACTACATGTGTGCAGGCACTGACACGCATCTGCCAACCCGCCTATGTGCACTTTTAAAAAACAAAAGTGTGTTATTTTTCAGCTGATTTCTGTTGCCTTGTAAACTTTTGCATAACACCGATATTTAGGGAACGGTCTTTATCCTTCTGGTTTTGCTCACCTGTTTATCTGTTTTCTGCTGGTTAGTTTTGACCAGACAGCTTGCCACACGCTGACTGATTTCAAGGTCCCTGTATACCAACTAATTAGTAAATACTCAAATTGATTAGCTGGAAACTCATTCTGTTGGGCTTTTTGTCATCAGCTCCAGCATGCTCTATCTGCACGTACTCAACTTCTCAAGCTGGGAACCGACAGCCGGGGAACTCAGCCGGGCCTGAAACGCCTTYGGTTTTTCATGTCAACATTCATGACCATGTAGCAAAGTATTATTTCAGCTCTACTTTTCCCTAACCTATGCATACGACATAATTGGAAACCATGCACATCCTTTGATTCACTCACTAGTTACCCCTTTGCTGGCTCTCCCTGAGTGTCAAACACAATGGCTTGAATTCTGGATCTTGCTTCGCCTCCTTCTGCACTGCCTGATCTGGTTCTGACGCAACCGCTTGACTACCAAAATCAAGTCAGGAAAAAGCGATTGCACTGCTGTGTCTGCAGCTCTGCGATTTGGTGTGCCTATCCGTGTATATACCTTCACGCATCCATTTAAGTTAGAATTTCTCATCAGAAATAGACTGTTTCCAGATACTTCTTTTAACATTACCTTTTGTAATCAAAACTGTAATTGTAGTCTTTCTTTTCATTCTTTGCTCCTCATCCCTGTTAATTCATACACGGGGGGGGRGGGGGGGGAGGAAAAAACCCAATATTTGATCAGCCACCTAGAGATTTCAAACCAGTACAACTTTTGAAGCTTATACAATAAAACTTATTTAAGATTTTTACATTTTTTTTCCATTAAAAAGCTGACATACAGATGTGTGTTTAAGCCCACCCACTGTAATCTTTCATGTCTTGTCCCTCTTTTGATTTTCCTTTTATTTTTATCCCTGCTTTTATTCTTCCTCCTCTTTAGTAAATAATGACAATTTACAACATCTTTTTTTTTAAACTCKTTGCCAGTTCATTAAATCACAATGCAAATTTTTTAAAGTTAGGCTACAATGTGCATGGCCATAAATAGCTAACAAATAGATTTGTTTATTAGCATCCAAAGATGTCCTCTCCAAACAGATTTCCTTAGAGTCATTTACTAATTTTATTGCTAACTGACTTACCAAAGTCATTCTTTCTTTCTTTAGGAGAAAAACAGTGAGAGAAGAAATACTAGAGAGTCATTTATTTCCAGTGACATCATCTATTTTTGCTAAACCAGTAGCTGGTCACATTGGCTCAAGAAGAGCTCTCCTTATACTTCCAGTCAAAATGAATCTTAGCTGTGAAAAGTAGTATCGTTAAAGTGTGATTTGGAAAAGTTGTTAAAAATAAATAGGGAAGCAGGCAGAGGTTCAGCCCGGAGACGCGGTTCATACCACTTCGTGTGGCTGCAAATGCATTTTTTTCTCCATCGTTCTTAAGAACATTGAACAAGTCAGGAATTATTACAGTAATGTCCCTGTCATTCTGAATAATACATGAACAAAATTAGTTACTCTTCATTCAGATTGAAGCAATTATTTCATGTCTCCTTGCATGAGGCCATGTGTAACCTATTTCTGAGCGCTGCAGACAGGGCCTTAAAGGATGGTGAAATAACAGCTGGGACTAATTGGAATTATGGTCGACTTGATTCACTATGTTTATTTATTTATTTGTGTGTGTGCAGGGAGGGGAGTAAGTTTAATTTAGTATGCAAAATATTTAAAGGGAAAAGAGCCGTAGCAATTCTGTTGCATGCAATGTATGTAAGCTTTGCCGGTTTAATTAACCTTTCAACATGAAGACCATCCACCTTTCTATTCCGTAGCTTATCACCTTATTAATACAAGTCACTTCTTTAATGCAATATCTGTCCTCTCCACACCTTTAGAACCGAACTGCGCAGCCCCAGCTCTGCCAGGCACTAACACAGAGCTCCAGCAAATCTATCCACGTACACACTAAGATAGGAGGAGAAATTACCGACTTTACCTGCTCTCCTGTGACATGGCGTTAGACAGCAAGCTCAGCTGAGCAAGAGCTGTATCCTCTAGCCCTTGCCCAGCACCAAGCGTGCTGTCTTCAGAGAAAACCTGTTTCTTAGGAAATTGAAACTGTTGTACTGTTTGTTCATCTGCATTTAATTATTCAAAGGCATAACGGGTCAGCTCTGAAAAAATTCAGGTATCTCAGGCTGAAAATTAAAAGGGGTTCTGGGTGCCTTAGTGGACCTCAATGCCTGAACAGGCTTTGGGAGGGCTGCGTCGGACCCCGCTCCCGGGGGAGCTCAGGTGAACGGGCAGGAGAGCAGGCAAATTGCTGACAAGCTTGTGAAAAGTGTCTCAAAACCAGAATGTTTCTCCAGACTGTTTTGGGTTTGATCAAGTGGCATTTTCTGACAAAATCCTCTTTTTTCTCTGAAGACCCCCAGCCCTGAGCTCTGCTCTGAGCTCTGTCRATGGCGAAGGCAGTTTTGACTTGGAGCCCATCACTGTGGTATCTGAGCACTGATATTTATGTCTGGGAATCAATCCCCATATTTTAAAAGCAGGAAAATGATACTTGGCAACATTATGGGAGTATGCAGAGGATTAATGTTTGCAGGATGTTTCAGAAATGCTGTAGCCTCCTCATTATAAATAGGTACAAAACCTATTAATGATGAAGTCTGTTCTGAATGGAGCACACACTCATTTCGGGACACAGTGGGTTAATGTGGTGGTTTTTCTGCCCTACTTTTTTTTTTAAGATGTGGCAGGATGCTGCTGAAAATGTATAACTCAGTTCACTGGAAAGAATCCTGTAAGTTGCAGTGAATAAATGCAGAGCAGGGAGCATAAAATGTATGTGCTTTTTAATATTTATTCATATATTAAAAAGTCAATACGGTGGCGGAGATGAATGCTAAAAACTTTAATTAAAAACAAAACAACAATGCTCTCTTTCAGTTGCCTTAGCAGCAGAGAAAGTGTAGGTAAACATCCTTCTTTCTGAAAAATGATCTTGTTCCTAGCAAATCCTATAACCTCCCTTTCCCAATATAAATGTATCATTCTGCTGAAGTGAACCATAAAATGACACTGGTGCAAAATCCTCCCAAGTGAATACGAGTCTTTTTGTTGATCTTGCTGGACTCCGGATCAGTAGGTGGAAAATTATGTCATTTCATTAATTAGTTGGAAGAAAATTAATCATCTCCTTCTGCTGCATGAAATCTTTAATACTAATTTCTCCTCTCCTGGGAAGTATATGCCGGTTTTGGAGAGCCATGGCTGCATGCTCCCATATAGGCGATGCACAGGAGGAGCTTCCACCGGCTCAGCCTGCCCCTCATCTCAGCCTTTGCCATCTCCTCCCACAGGGACAGAGGCACAAGAGCCGTCCTTTGCCTGCAAAGGCAAGAATTTTAAACCTCACTGTGTTGCAACGAGCCAATGGAATCAGGGTACACTTAATCCTTCTTACAAAAAACACATTTCATCAAATTATAACTCTATTAATATTAATAACATATTTCAACATGAAGAGTACCACCAAGCATCATCTGCTCCTTTGATTTCCATTTCTGGGTGGCCTCTCCCACCCTGACGCTGCCGGTCTCGGTGTCCCGCCGCCACGCGGAGCTCAGGTGCCGGAGCGAGGGGGACGCGGGGCAGGGGCTGTGCAGGGGATGGGGACAGCTGGACAGCGCTCACGGCAGACGCTGACACCAGGACAGCGGGTGCCTCTGGCTGCACATCTCCCACCCGTCCCCACCTTCTGTGCTCCACGTCTCGGCGTGGAGCCACCTCGGCACACGTGCTGGATGCCATTAAAATGAAGCTAAAGCAGAGGGTGGGCTCCAGGAGGGTGACTGGTGCTCTCCCACGAGCTGATGGGCGAGGAGTCCCGGGGGACATGCCGAGAAGATCCCCTTTCTGCAGCATGGCCACTGTGTGCTGGGAACTGGGTAGCAGCGCTAAATACCTACAGCTATTCAACACGCTAACTCCACTRAAACTTTTACCAATCTGTCCAGCGTCTGCAGGCCTGGGCATGGGTAAGGTGACCCACCCCCRAGGGTGCAGAGCGTAACTCACATCTGAATTTTAAAGATGCTTTATTAGCTGTTGAGAAGACCTGAGCTCCTGGGCCCTTACGCTGAGCGTCAGAATTAGAAACCATTACTGAAGAGTTTTATGAAAATCAACTCAACCTTGACTGTTCATAAATATGGCCTGACATCTCCCTCTCTGCCTTCACATAGTGGGCATGCTTTTAAATAGCCCAACCTTATATAAAGGCTCACTGTTATGAAAAATAATTTACATTGGTTCCTTTCCCAAATACATTAATTACAACCTCAATAAGAGCATACGGTATTTGCATTTCCACTTACAACGATGTGTTTCTAAGAGAGAGCGCTAGAATAGCCGGAGTACTTTATTCCATCCATAGACCTTGGCATTTCCCAGCTCCACTGGGCCTTCCTTATGGAAATATCAAAGAGTTCCAAAATCAGTTTTCCTTTCCAAGAGGAGACAATACAAATAAAATAGCTAGTATAATACTAATTTCACTCAGGATGTTGGCAACCAGATAATTAGGCTTTAGGTTTCATTAAATATTAGCAGGTAAAACACCTATTTGTTCATTTTGCCTTCAAGTCTTGAAGAAATGAGCACTTACTTTACTTTCTTCATTTACTTGTCAGCTCTATTCATTACAGATGCACATTTTCTAAGATAAGCATCCAGATTTCATGTCTGTATTATAATTAAGACTGGAAAAATATAAAGGGTACAGGTGCCATTTAGCATCTCTATTCAAATTACTCGTATTTTCAGACAGTTATTCAGAAGGGGCATTTCGAGGAGTATCCAAGTCACTCCATTTTCCTGCCTCCCTTGTAATGACATTTAAAAGACAGCCTCCTGCCTTCTACAGGCAACAGAAACCTCATTAGCTAAAGCAAAAAACACCTTATAGCTCAGTTTTGTGTCCTGTTCTTCACGAAACAAGAGGAAACGGGGGTGGTGAAGTTGTGATCACAAGAAACAATTCCCCAATACGGATCTGCAAGGGTACGTTCCCCTGATGTCCGGATCCCAGGTTATGCCAGCATTAGCATTTCTTCTCAGTTACCTGCGCATCAACACCGACTGGGGCAGCAGCCGTGCGGTGGYGGAGGTGGCAGCCCTCGAGGATGCGCTCAGGCTCTCCTGGTAGCAGCAAGCACTGTTTACACAGGTGGCTAAAATCCAGATTTGGGATGGGAATAAAAAGAATGCAATTGTTATCGCAAACCATGATCTCATCTAGCCAGAGACCAAATATTTTCTTGCTAAATAGAAGGTCTGTTTTGGAGTTTTACTCGCTGAGTACACCTGACAACTCTCAGGAGAGCTGGAGGAAGGGACCAYTGACAGGCGTTTCTAAATAACACCTTTACTCCTACTCCTGAGTCAACATGCGTTTACAGGAGACAACTGTGGAGTGATGTACCAGACAAAGAAGTGCATTTTTTATTTAGATTGGACTGGATGTGACACAAAAACTAACTTGAAGTACCCGAAGTGCCTATTTTAGAAGCGTAGCTGATCTGAGTTCACAAAGTCACTGTGTACGTGCAACATGGCCACAGAGAGAAAGGCGCCGCAGAGAGAGCATCGGATCTGAAGCCCATCTGTGTATGACCTGCGGGCACACGTGTCTTTGGCCATTACCTATACAGGGGACCGGAGTCACAGTCCCCTGTGCTGGGCATCGCAGTTCATTGGGATGCACACACTCCATTAAATACATTTAAAACTTGCACATAGGATGCAACAACCTGGCCGGTATCTTCCTGATCTATGGGCATAAACCATCCCAATAACAGGCATGAACCACAGCAGTCGCTTGGCCCTTGTTTTGGGGAGGTTGACAAGCACACGGGCAGCTGCCTGCATTCAAAATCAACAGGGAATAACAAGCAGCTGGTTTCCCTGGTTGGTTCTTCTCTTTATAAATTATGAGCTGGTGAGGTGTTAAAATGAGTTTTTGGGCGAAGTAGCTTTGCTAATGTTGCTTAGTGGACTGTCTGAGGAATTGATTGTGCAGGCAAAACTTAATGGTTCTTTTTTAAGAGAAATGAAAACATTCACAATTCAATTCTTCGCTAAAGGATAATTATAATGAAGCTGTTTGTGGTAGCAAACGACTGCTGTTTACTGTCCCTCACAGTCAAGTAGACAATGTTTTTTAGCTTGTATTAAGGTCTTTCATGCAGCTCAATTACCACAAATGTGTGATGATAAGAAATAAGGAATACCAAAGGAAAAATAGATAGCATAGCAGGCCCCTAAAATTATGTAAATAACTGATTGAGGAGTGTGTTAAAGATTTTTTTTTTTTTTCATTTGAATATACTGAATAGTTATATTTGCAGAATTATAGCATCTCTTGGGGCTTTTCTAACATTGTGGTTTGTATGTGCTACACTCATGCATAACTAGCTGTCTGCATGCCAGGAACATTTTTTTACCCCTTTATAAATGACGAGATTTTGATTTCACACCATAGTTATATCAATATTCCAGTCTCCCGAGATCCTCTTTTGCGATGACAATTGCGATATTAGTTCAGGCTGTTAATCCCAGGGCTCCTATATTTTAGCATCTCCCCAGTCTCATCAGAATTATATTCTTTCAAGAATATATTGTTGTATTTATATTCATATGTATCCCATAAATAATGCTGATGAGCATCTGAGCGATAGTTAGAATAAGTTTTCAGGGAGGTGTGAAGAACTGTATGTGATACGTGTAGGCAACCTACAGTCAAATCAGGGCAGGCTATTTCAAAGGAAACCAGTGCTCTGTTTCTTCATGTAGACTTCCTTTCTTTTACTGTTTGTTGTTTCAATTCACATTAAAAGTAAATTCTGATTATAAATACATGTTTTGCCTATAGGAAAAAAATTTCCCCAGGGCAAGTATACGTAGATGCTCCACCTCAGGAGCAGATGCTAATTCCTCTCTATGAGCAATGCAAGTTAACTGTCCTGACAAAGGGAAACACAGCTGTTAAGGCAGAAGTGAAGGTAATCAAGGAGTAATCATAGGCCTGGAAAGGTCAGCTGATATAAATTAAGCATYAGGCTTAGGTGGAAAAGGATTGTGGGTGTGATGTGGCTTGGAGGCTGGTAGTGCTCCTCTGCAGAGGGTGAGGGAGGAGACTGAAGAAAGGGGCTCTGGGAAGAATTCAAGTACAGGAATGACTTATGGGCAGGGACTTCAAGAACTGGAGGAAACGAGTAGTTGGGAAAACAAGGTAAAATATTTATGTACTTAACAGTAGAAAGCTCAGGTCCTAGAACCACCCCTCATGTAAACTTATTTAAATTTTCTATAAGACAATTTAAGAAGAGCATCCCTAGTTCTGAAGGATCCAAACAGACATTTTACAGGGTGAACAACAAGGTCGCTACATTTGGTTTATTCAGGGCTAGTGTGGGGAAATCATCTTCCAAAGCCTCACAGCTCTGCAAGCTCAACCAGCGCTTGACTAAGTGAAGAGAAGCTGTGGGGGAGCGYTGGTGGCCACGTGGACAGGACCCCTCTGTCCCTCTCCTCTTGCTGCCAAAGCTGGTATAAAATGCTGGTTGAATGACTGCTGAAACAAGAGCGACAACATCACATGAGGTTGTGCRAAGTCTCTCTTTTTGCTGAGAGTCTTGCTTAAATGTCTTTTTCTTTTGGTAAACCTGAGATTGCTTAGTCACAACCTCTCTTGGCTGTGCACTTCTGAGAGTGTTGAGGACAAACTTGGGTTTTCATTGTCAMATGCACGAAAACGCCTTTCCAATATGTTTTCCACATGTCTTTTTTTCAGATTTGCAAGATACGAAGGAAACAAAGCTATTATYAGTGCCAGCCAAAATGCGGTGCTGATAGCTGCACCTCTCCTGATGGAAAGCTGAAGGCCTGGAATAGTACCCAACTAGCAGGTAAGAGGCACTAAAAAGAAAAAAGTGTATTTGTGCATGAGATAATTGCTGTCAGATAATTTCTGTGTAAGTGCTGTTGCTTAGGGCAAGTGTAACCCAAAGCAGAGCTGTTGTTTGTGTTCTTGTGTGCTGGCGGTCCATATGCCTTGGAAGGGGCTGCAGGTATCCATATGTCCTGAGTGAGCCCCAGGGTCAAGGCAGGTGAACAAAAGAGTTCAGGGATGATTTTGCCTCTCTTATGGGCCTCATGGAGAGGAATTGCATGATGCTTATTGCAGTCTCCAAGTAGGTAGCTCAAGTGGAAAATCCTCACTGAACTGTAGCTCCTCAGGTGGAAATGTTTTTGATACCTCACTATGAATACTCAGGCAAAGCAAAAGCATCTTGCTGTTATAAAACATGGGAGTTATTTTGGTGGTGTGTTTGTGGTTTGTTTTGTTGGTTGGTTTTTGGTTTTGTTTTTTTTTAAAAAAGGTTTCCATGAATACTTTATATTTATATATATATATATATATATGTATGTATGTATATATATATATATATATATATATATGTTTGAGTCTGCTCAAGGTGAGTTTGTGTTTGGTGAAGCTGAGCCATGAACAGAAGTTGAGTCCAAAGCTTTCAAGCCTGAAGAAATGTTTGTGTGTTTCTTTCTCATGCCAGTGACTGTGACTTGTGATTAACCAGATAAAGTGGTGCTGCCTTAAGCTCTCTGAATAATCTCGCTCTTACTGTGCAGTCATCTTCTGTTCTGGTATTTAATTAGCCTAATTTTTTTCCCTTCAGGCAGAATATAGAGACTTAGATCTGGATATAACTTTAGAATATCGTACATAACTCCAGGAATATCACTGCTGAATCTGTCTAAAAGACTGTGCTGTGCCACAATTCCTCTGTGCTTCTGGGAATTTCACATCAACCTCACGAATTTGTCAATAATTGAGGAAGAGTAGAGTAGATATCACAGTGTGTTGGAAGATTAGAACCAACATATACCATTGTCAGTTCATGCTATCTTCATTTTCTGGCTTAAAATAATTTACTACTTATTATTTAGCACAAATAAGGGAATGTCCCTGTAGGACGCTGCCAGTGGTGGGTGCCTGGGAAGAGCGGGGTAGACGGGAGCTGGCACTTCCCTCCTGTGCTGCCTGCTGACTTGCAGCTTTGGGTCCTCCTAAACCGGGATGGTGGTTCTAGGCTTAGTAACTCTGGATGGACTTTTTTCTTTTTTTCTTCTAAAAACTTTTGAAAGAGCCTTTGAGCAAATGTGAGCTTGTGGTATCATCTGTGGCAGCCTTCCATAGCCTGTGTTGTGTGCAGAGGTGTATGTCCTCCTGTTCGCGTGGGAACTGCCACGTGATGACTTCATTTGATGCCTCTGGTTCTCAGACTGAGACACAGTGATGAACTTGTTCCCTATTAGTCTTCTCTTTCCCACTTATTTTACAGGCTTCTGTCATATTCCCCGTCCCCCACCCAGCGATCTTTCTTGCAGCCTGAAGTCATAGTCTGTCTGTCGTTTCTCATATGGAAGATATTTCATACCTTTGCTCATCTTTTTCTTCTCTCCTATAGTGATCAAGTAAAATATTAAGCTACTCTTATGGACAGAAAACACCATGGAGGTGTTGATTACGTCTTTTTCCAGAGCAGGAGTGTTTCTTTCAAGTGCCTGTTCTTAGTGCTGGGTGATAGTCTTGCAGAGTTGCAAACTACTTTAAATAAAAAAAAAAAAAAAAAAAAAAAAAAAAAAATTATTTAAAGAGGATAGAATTTTATTCCCCATACTACTGCCTAGGTTCTGTCAGTAAGTCAAAATCTAAAACACTAGGAAGAGCTTGTTAGTTACTAAATATTAGCTATGCCTGGGGAGAGGGGAGCTTCCCAGGGCTCCTCTGCTTGGACGTGCTGACCCTGGCAGGTCTGGATGCCCCCTCCTATGGAGAAACTGCACTGAATTTACATCTCTGCACTGATAAAGAGGATCTGGTTGCATATGTCGTTCTAAGCCTGAGTGTACRAAGCAACTCCCTTTCCTTGCCTTTGCACTGAAAAGAAATTGCAGCCTCCTGCTCAGCTGAGAACCTGAGTCTTCAACACAGGACTTCATCTCCTTATTTTAGAGAAAGGATCTGTTGCTGCCACCAGAATGATGATAGAGTAAAAGCCTTTTGTGTGTAGGAAAACCTGAAGAAATACTTGCAAACCTCTTTAGAAATTTCGCATGTGGCCCAGAGCTTGCTTTGTCAAAGAATTTAAACATGTAATCTTGACATGTAAATATTTCCAGAAATATTTCCTGAATAAATAAAATTCCTTCCAAAATGACCTCACCCTTTGGCAGACGCGAGCGTGTATACTGTACATCTTCCAGAAAGATTCATCTGCGCTGTGCTCAGGGCTGTGTGCTGTGGAGCCCCTGGAGATCCTGCGAGCTTTGCAGGCATGCAGACTCCGGCAGGATCGGGCACGGGGGAGCCTGGAGTATGTCACCAATGCCAAGTTCKCTATGCTCGGCTGTAAAATCTCTTTTCCTATCTTAATCCCGCTCTCCTTCCAGGTCTGCGCCGCCTCTAATCCAAACCATGTACAGTCAAATGTGAGGAAGCAGGAACTGAGCATCACTGATTTCTGTGGACCATAAAGCAATTAGATTTTGTAACTTTTATAAATTATTTGTATTCCAAATAACTAAGGCTGGAAGCAGATTTGACACCAGTTTCTGGAGTAGGCTGTTATCAGGGTGCTATGCAGAGTTATTCCCACTGATCTGGCCTTCCAAACCTCACGTGGGGTTTTCTCTACATTAATTTTTTTGGAGTTTGCCTTCAGGGCAAGCGCCTGTCTCGGCAGCGTCTGCCAGCTCCCTCGCCTCGCTCAACTCGGCCTCCTGGACCGTGTCAGCGTACACCTAAGGGGGAAGGGAAAGTATTTCCCCCTCCAAGTTTGAGGCAGATAATCACTTGCAGATCTCTCCCCACACAGTAGGCAATAAATAAATGTTACTCAGTAACCCTCTCTTACGGAACTGGAAAATACCTTTTTAAGCAGTGTCTGAGAACTTTTACCCTGAGCCTTCCTTCTGGCCAGTTTGCTTCCTCTCCCCATTTTAATTTTTCTTTCTTGCCACGCTAGCTCTGGGGTGTTAACTGTGTGCTTTACTGGGTCACCTTGCTTACCAGTTGTTATATCTAGTATCTGCGACCAATTTTTAGGTTGAAACTTTGAAAGCTGTGCTGCACAAAGCACAAACCACTTCTGTCGATTAAATCTCTTTTCCAATTATCTTCGGTTTAATTTTTGTTGCAGAGAGAAAGATGGGGGAGCCTGGGTGAGGTGTCGCAAAGCCTCTGCTCCCCCCCACCCGTGAGAAGGTTAATGAATGTGCTTTTTGGCATGTACTTCCATCAAGGTAATCATATCTGCCTTCATAAAAAAACTAGTTTTCTCTCTGCTTGTCTAAAGTTATAAAAGCGACAAGAAATTCAAGTAATTTCTTCAAGTTTGAGAAGAACATAGAGAGTTTCTTCAAAGGGTATCTCTTCTGAAAGGGTGATTTTAAAAATCTGTTTCATTTCTTGGCTGATTTATTGCTCATCCAACCATGCTAAACCCTAACCATGTTATCAAAATACTGTATTTGCTACAGAATTGAGTAGGGCTGGCTAGAACACAAGAATGTCATTTTCTGGAAAACTTTAAGACTTTGAAATTTTTTTTCAATGCGCATTGAACACAACCAAGTGCTTATTAAAAAAAAAAAAGTGAAAAATGTGACTCATGGATGTGCATACCCATCCCAAATAACAGAGCATCACAGGTCTGTGCCACATCTCCACAGCCCAGGAATCCCGAGTTCTGCTGGACATGAGCAGGAATGCCTGTCTTCTGGGGCCGAGTTGATTCCCCTGCCCTCCATCTTTTGGAAACATGAAGAAGAAGAAATAGCTGTGAAGCTAGACAGGCTGACCTCATCGCTTGGCATGAAGTCAAGCAACTGATGCTGAAGAGGGTCTTGAGCTCTGAGCTGCCTGATGTCAGGCAAGGGCTGGAAGCTGGGAAATAAGGGGGGCTGTGCCAGAAACCCCACTTTGCACCCACTGCACTTCTTCACAGGACTCGTGGATACCCATGCGTGCCCCAACATCTGTGTAGGGGGAGGTCTCTTGGGTTTTTTACTTTTTTTTTTTTTGAAAGCTTGGTTTATTCCAACAGAAAATCATTTCACTGTAAAATCTTCAGGCAGGACTGCATGCTCGCACTCGACTTTCTTGCAGTACCGAGGGGGAAAGGGGCAATGCTGGAAGGAAACCCCTTTAGTCAGTGACTGCATTTGCTATACTCAGACAAGAATATAGCTCTGTTGGCAGGAATACTCAGGCATTTGAAATGCTGTACTGTACTCGCTTTAATTATTTGCCAGAGCGGCTTGTGCTCTGTAAACCAGAGTAGTTACCTAATTGCCAGGAGGAATCGGCTCACTCCCCGGCGTGATGGGTGGAGGACTTTCCCAAGCAATGGGGAAGAGCGTGCTGGGTTCCCGTCCACCCAGCTGCCCAGTGGCCTCGTCCAATGCCCCTTGTACAAGGGCTAAAACCTGGAGGGAAAGCCCTGCCAGCCACGGGAGGATGGAGGCATGCGGCAGGGCTGACTTAGGATCAGTGAGCTGGAAGGGAGGCAGCTGTCGAGAGTCTGTACAGCTGCGATCTGGCTCTAGCCCTGCACCCCTAGAAAAGAGAAACCAAGGCTCAGCTGAGGGGGTGAAAACAATCCCTACAGAGACAGAGGTGATGCTGTTCCCTGCAGGTCAGGTCTGCCAAGAAAAGCTGCCTTTTGCTCTCCCGGAGGGGAGAGGAGGAGTGAAGATACTGTATTTTTAAAATTGATCTGCATGCCCCTCTGCTCTGGTGAGACCCCACCTGCAGCACTGAGTCCAGCTCTGGAACCCTCAGCATAAGACACGGACCTGTTGGAGCGGGTCCAGAGGAGGGCCACAAAAATGATCAGGGGGATGGAACGCCTCTCCTATGAAGAAAGGCTGAGAGAGCTGGGGTTGTTCAGCCTGGAGAAGAGAAGGCTTCAGGAAGACCTTATTGCAGCCTTTCAGTACTTAACGGGGGCTTATAAGAAAGATGGGGACAAACTTTTTAGCAGGGCCTGTTGCGACAGGACAAGGGGGAATGGCTTTAAACTAAAAGAGGGTAGATTTAGACTAGATATAAAGAAGAAATTTTTGATGCTGAGGGTGGTGAAACACTGGCACAGGTTGCCCAGAGAGGTGGTRGATGCCCCATCCCTGGAAACATTCAAGGTCAGGTTGGACGGGGCTCTGAGCAACCTGATCTAGTTGAAGATGTCCCTGCCCGTGGCAGGGGGGTTGGACTAGATGACCTTTAAAGGTCCCTTCCAACCCAAACTATTCTATGATTCTATGAAATAGGTGTACGATGTATATGTATTTAAGTATCTGTGAGAACCAAGTGAAGACAAAATATGTTGATGAAAGATATAGAAACTGGTCGTGGTTTAGATCCAAACTGGAAGGTTGTTACATGAGCGGTGAAGGTAGGTTTTAATTTTGTTTTCTGGGAAATCCATTCATACTATTTCAGACAAAAAAGGATGAAATTTTTATATGTGAAGAAGTGAGAATCTCTCTAGTTAGTGACTGTGGAAAGCAAAGTGATACCACAAGCAAAGGTACTCTTTCAAATAAAGAACCAGCACAAGATGAAGGTTTCAGTGAAAAAAAAAAAAGTATCAGTGATTTATCAAATGTAGACAAGGTCAAGACTTTATAACACTTGCCATCAGTATAAACAGGGAGCTGTTTTCTCTGGTTGACACATGCAGTGATTCCTTCACTTGATCTTAAGTTGTACATACTCAAATTTAAGAGTTCTGTTTAATCTAAGGACTGTTTACCTGTGTCACATATGAAAGAATAAAGCTAATTATGTCTAGAAGGGAACAGGAAGATGACAGGTAGTTCGGGTGATTTCCAACTTTGCCATATAGCATTGGGAATAGAAGATAGACGAATTAGTGACAGGTCTGTATACCATGGGAACGAAGGGTTTCTTCCAGCCTGACTACCTAAGAAACGTTGGGGTTTTGTGCATGTTGCAGAATATACAGAGGGGGAAAAAGTAGAGGCTATACAATTAGGGTCAAGCATGCAAGAAACTATTTTAATTTTGTTATCTCTTATGTAGATCAATTCAAGGTTCAAGATGTGGTAGGAAGATGACACTACCAAATACAGTGCCTAATATAATCGAAAGAACCCACTCTCCATCCTTTTAAGAGGCCATAAAAATTGGTTTTCTTCACAATTAATTGCACTGGGCTGTGCTTACATTTACAACCCAGTTGGGAGGAAAAATGTTGAGAAGAATGAAGGTGTCTTTGACCTTCATCTTCTCAGAAGGATGGAGATGGCGCAGCTGTCTATTTCCTGTTCCATCCTCATTTCCATGACATTGCACTGCTTATTTGGGAAACATGAAAAATATGGTTGAGTCAATCCCTCTGAGTTATTCTGGAGGAGTCAAGCTCTTGGTAAGATGGAAGGTGATCGAAATTCTATGGCTCCACTTTAAGTTATTGAAAACAGAAAACTGTCAGCTGCACAGTACTGAAAACAGTACAGTATTTTGGCAGAATATATTAGACCCCATTATTTTGCTGCTATTATTTATTGTACATTTTTAACCCTTCATATTCATGCAGGAGATGGTTGCACAGTCAGAGCTCACGTGAGCGCACACAAACAAAGCCATCCCTGCAGAGCCATCCCACCCCTCCAGCAGCACTGACCTCATCACATTTCACTTTACCTTGGTGTTCCTCAAAATCAAAACTGCAGAGGGGAAACTATGAAAGTTTGGGGCATTCAGGCCCTGCAGATGTTACCATACTTGCCAAGCTGTCTTGGCAACCCCTCACAGAAACAGTCTGACGTGATTTCAGATTATTTCACATCCTACGCAGCTCATATCTAGAAGGAAAAGCCGGCAAGGGGAAGGATTCAGTACTCCATGTTTGGAAAAAGGTTTCAAAACACACAAATCCTGGAGGATGGTAACAAGACAGAAGACAGCAGTCCAGGCTGAGATCAGAGGACTGGGACGGGTCCACCATGCAGGGTAGTCTCTGGATGACGTTACTACGCCTGAACATCACCTCACCCAAGGACGCTCAGGTTCCTGGTTTCACACTCCCACTCCAGCTCACCATCCCCTCACAGGATGATGCGTTTGGTGCCTCAGCTTGTTCAAACCTACCATGGCAGGGATCAAATCTTTTGGCCATAAAACATATCAGAGGAAGCCTCCCCAAGCTCCAGCAAAACCAAGCTCAGACCCACGTGTGCACACATGCATGTATGCAGCCCCATGGAGAGAGCACCAGTGCCCGGGAGGTTTCCCTGCATTACTGAGTGATTGCACCATGTCTGGTGCAGCGCCTCATCCTCTTAAGCATTCGTTCACTTTCGGGAATCAAAATAACACCCTGATGACTTCCAGAGCTCTGAGTCATCTGGGGTTGGCTTATTCGTTATACATGAGGGCTATAAAATCCTGACAGGTATTGTCATCCATCTCTACTCACTGACCCTCTTATTACCCTCAAAGTTCCATTCCCTGCCTGCTCCAAGCCATACATCATTAATAACTAAGAGCCAACACGTTAAAACTTCAGTTGAAAGATTTTGTTTTCCCTGTGAACTCTTTCTGTTCTTACAGCCAGGATTGCAAACCTCAATATGTAGTTTTGCGTGTAGTTGAAAATGCCCCATTGTTTATTAACTTCATTTTAATATACTTTTAATATGAACCTTGCCTTGTTCCTGAGGACTGATCAGAGAGCCTGAGCTGCTACAGCTGAAAGTATGTAAGTGAAATTAGTTTAAATTACAGCTGCAGCATGGATTTGTGTTCCTCCAATCAATTTCAATTAGGAAATTAGTAATCATGATGTAGTGGGAAAAAAAAAAAAACAATATTTTGTAACAAAAAGTCCAAAAGAGACCATGTTAAGGCATCAACCTAGGATCTGGGAAAGCTGTGGTCAAGTTTTAGCTCTCCCACCGTCTTTCATAAGCCTGTGCAAGTCACTTTGCCTCTCCATGCCTCAGTTTTCCATCCATAAGATGGAGATAACAGATCCACCCTCCTTGGGCATGTTGTGGGAGCCTCCAGGAAGGCCAAAGCAAGGAACTACAGAAACAGCGAATTAAATACAGAAAGCTAGAGCTTTCATTTGCTATGTTATTTAGATTAAAAGTGGTTTACAAGTCTTCATCTGAGAGATGAAAAGAAGTCAATCAGCAGCAATTTGACTACTATATTAAATTTCATCTCACGTTCCATTTCTGTGGCTCTTTTTCCTCTCCCTCCAAGACTGGCAGTACACTCAAAATATTAATCCATACTATATGAAGTATTTACAGCTATCCAGTCAACTATAACAGAACAAAATTATCTGTCAGGAAGTAGAGGTGGCAGCAATATATTTTGTCAAGTTTCCAAGCTATTTGAAGTTCACAGAGATTTAAAACATGTGGTATTTGTTCTCCTTAAATGAATGTGAACATGGAGACCTGATCCTGCCTCTGATCATGACTCTCACATTGAGTCATTTCAGGACTGGGGCTCCGCTGCTCCTGAAGGCAAAGAGCAGCTCTGGTGACGGGGACCTCACTTTGTAAGGGAAGATGTTTTGCAAGCTCCCCACACAGAGAAAGCAAGATTTCACTACTGGAAATAACTCTCATTCCATCTATCACACTTTTCCTTTAGGGCTGACGGGTGGGAGACAGACTCATCGTCATCTTCCCTCAAGCTAGGCAGTCAATCAACTTCCAGCGAGCTGGCCAAGTAGCCGTACAGCTGGAAAAATAAAGTGATGTTGTCAGATATATGAACTCTCATACACTTTTTAGATACCCACTGCCAATTATGACTAATACGAAAACCTCTTCCCCAGTGCCTGGGAGAGCCTCGATGTGCCACAGTCTCGGAGCTCTGCAGGACGAGCTCTCCCCCGGTGTTCACCACCAAGACCCCTCTAGTGCAGGAGGAGACCAGGAGAACCAAAGGTCTGGCTACAGCTATATTTACCAGCAGATTTTGAAATTATTAACTATTTTTAGGGGTACATTCACTTACATTTGCCATCTAGGTTGAGCCCAGTCTACCAGCCCAGCTTGCCCAAGCCAACTTTCCACCCTGTCCCAATTTCTGAGCCAGGACCAAAACTGCCCTTTTTGTGCTTCCCATCTCTTAAGTCTGGTACAGCATCATGTGCCGTGATGGTTGGAAACCACCTAGAAACTGCTCTGAGTAACTTGGCCTTCTCTGGCTTTGACTTTAGTTTTGGGAAGACCCTGCGCAGGAGGCAAAGGGACAGGACCGCTAAGTCAGGAATGGGAAACGTGGGGAATGGTGTTGGAGCTCTGGTGCCCAAAGCTTTCAGTGCCACAGCAACTTTCAAACATTGCAGGAATTAGCTGGAAAACAGGGACAGATTTGATCCATCCAAAGTTCAGCAGTGTCAGGTAGAATTCACAGAAGATGACTTGGTGCTGATAAATTCAAACCCAGCCCAGTTTTATAATTAAATGTTATCAAGGCAAATAATCTACCACACAGGTTTCATTCATTTCCCTGTATTTAAAGGAAACTGATTGTCCTGTCCATGACACCAGTGAGCAGATAAAACAAAGAAAGATGTATTTACATAAAAAAGCACACTGACCAAAAGAGACAAATCAATTAATTACATCCTGGAATTAAGACAAGCTTTTTAACATATTTTTCATAAGCAAAAAACCAGCTCTGAAGTAATCCTTCCAAAACACGCAAGGCAGACAACTACTGCAACCCATTTTAGCAACCAGCTTTTTGAGATATTCACATTAAACCGTGCACACATTCTCTGTCTGTAGCTCTCCTATTCCCCACGCAGGCACTTACTGTTTGTTCAAGTAAAACCTGAATCTGACCTTGAAAACTGCAGGCAAAAGTGAAACGTTATGTAACTAGTGACAGCTAAAATTAAACAAATATCACAGAAGTAGAAGTAAGACATGCATCACAGAAAGAAAGGAAAGGTCTTCCAATAAACACGAATTTGAAGCGGCAGCATTCCCCAGGTAAGGTCTACTGTTGACTGTACATATTTGCAATTACAAATACCAATGATATTAACAGTGACAGAATTAAAAGAACTATTTACTCAATTATTGGGCTACCCAAACCTCATTTAGACAAACACAAGCTAATGTTAAAACACCAGGAACCAAACTTAGGCAGACAGGATAATTAAAATTGCTAGATTGTGATGAGTACAATTGTTTGAATCTGATTTTGCAAGGGCTGAACTATGCCATGATTTATCATCCGTAACCGTATAAACACAACAGTGTGAAAATAAATGTATTAGCGATGCTTTTTTGGGGAGGTGGAGGTGTTGCATTTTGTAAGTCAGCAGTTTTCTCAGAGACTGTAAGATCCTGTTTACTACCACTGCTTCGACAGCACTCGCCTCACTGGTCTGACTCATAAATAATTATGAAGCCTTGGAAATACTGACTTTTGTTGCAGCCAGCTGGTTTTATTTATGAGCAATTCAGGCACCAGTCGCTGTGTGCACACTGAAACGAGCCTCTCGCTACGAGGAGGCACCAGGGTCCCTGGGAAAGCAGAGGGGCAATGTGTCCTTACCAGCTCACCTGGCACATGTTTTACCCTTGCCACCAGAAAGACACATGGCATTTTGCATCCCCACGGCATTTTGCATCCCCGTGGCATTTTGCGATGACATCTTTCAGTACTTCTCTTTGCAGACACACACGCACCCCGGCGGTGACGGGGGAGGGAGGGAGCTCTCTCCAGGGGAGGCAAGCTGCACTGCTGGGCTGGCATCAAACAGCATCGCTCCCCGTCACATCCCATGCCGTGAATCACAGCACGGATGAACAAGACGGGGAGAGGAGGGGAAAGCAACCAAAAAAAGCAGCTGCTGATGAGGAATAGCAGCCCCTATTCAAAGCATTGTGCTGCAAACAAGGCAGGCTTTCTGAAGTTGCCATAAGACAGGCTCGTAGATGAAGCAGAGTTTGTTAATAAAGGAAATGACTTTTTATCGTTTGGAAACATTCGCGTGCAGTTTGGGTTTGGTTTTTTGTTTGTTGGTTGGTTTTTAAATACTTAAGGTTTCTGCTCTATGAGGAAAAGCAGGCCTGGGTTGCACAGCCTTGCCCACCCACGTCCAAACGCCTTCAGACCAGGGCTGCCATCCAGTTCACGTGCCTGCACACACCTACATGCAGTCCTGAAAATGAAACCCCTGTGGGGGTTTAAGTGACCCACACATCACATCCTGGGACTCATCTCCTGAAAAAGCATTTAGAAGGTAGGAGGAAAAGCCACCCAGAGTAACCAGCTCTTTGTTTCCAGGCACGAAGCAGTCCACGGGCTGAGATCTCGAGACCATGACCAGGCACGGTGACTGGGTGGTGCTGTCCAAGAGGGACTGGGAACCACAGGCTGGTCAAGTGGGGCATGGGGAAGCTCTCAAACCAACACTGCTCCGGCATCGATGCCACCCCCCCGGGGCCAGGGGCCTCGCAGGAGCTCGGTAATGGAGAAATCCCTCCTGCTTCAGTCCATCTCTAAAACTCTCAGCTATGATAGCAACCATCTGAAGAATTACAGTCATACGAATAAAAGATGCACACAATCTTTAATCAATCATTTGTCGTCTTTAAGCTTGTAACTCTCCTGAACCAATGCCTGCAAACCAGCCTGTTCACCCAGAAGAGGACCGCACAGACACTTACGCACGTAAGAGTGAGGTGCCAAAAACTGAACATTACAGCCAAGGTGGCCTGTTTTTCTGTTACAAGGTCTCACATTTGTCTGGGCTTTACCATCCCTCTAATAACCAACATTTGATATTCACAGAGCTTTTGCTAGGTCTCTGAAGTGTGATTACATATGACAAAGTGCATTGAGATTCTTGTTTAACTTGGTTAATTCGCCATTTCAGACCTTACAGGGGAGGCTGCACGGAGACAGACAGTGAATAGCCAGCGATAAGGAACTAATTACACCAGAAAGAAAAACTGTACCCTAGGGAAGCTCTACCAACCATTAGGGGAAATACCCATGCAGCTGAATGGGCTTCCTTTTCTCTTTTTTAAACCTGGGAGAGAGATGCATACATCACGCTAATATGTTTTTCACCTTCGCATACCTGTCTCTGTTGAAATATGGACGGGCCCGAGGAAGGGCTTCCATTTTAAGAGCTATATCAAGCTTTCCTTCTTTCAGAAGGCTGTATATAAAAAGAGATCATTGTACACTGAAGTACAAAATGAAGAGCCTGTTCCTGCAACAGAAAGGACAGATTCATTTGTTCCCTCGCTGCCAAGCATGCAGAAGTACATAAGGGCACTGCAGTACCCTGCAAAGTCTTGGCAGCACACAAAGCGCATAAAGTTTTACAACTCTTTCCGTTACCCAAATGGAAATACACCACAAGCAGCACAGGTACACAAGAGGTTTGGGTTTTGTGCGGTTTTTTGACAAGCCAATACCATCACTGCAGTCCCTTGGGTGAACATATCCCTTTCCAACATTACTGGCTGATAAGGGTTGCTGGGTTTGCATTAATGTTGTTCCTAGAATCCTTCAAAAACAACATGCTATAAGGAGCTGTAGTACCTTAGGACTGATTGTCTTCACTTCCAAATGACTGCTTTGGCATCTCTAGCACTATTCATTAATGAGTTTAGGAGCTTTCAGTCTTCTGAGCATACAGTTTGATTCCCTTCAAAATCTTAGTCTTCAGTGGCTTCCACTTACAATTCCATTCATGTCCAAGGGAAGAAACCTTCCAGCTTGTCCATACACAGCCTGATAGTCCACTTCCAACACCTGCTTAGCATATTCAGCACTGAGTGGATGCTAACCATCTCCAGGAGTAGAGGATGCAGCACTCACAGACAAGGGCTGGGTCCTGTGGCCCTGTATGGGGTGGTACATCAAGTGGTGGACTACCTGGATTTCACCATGTGCATCTCACATTTCTACCTTACCTCTGTGGTGGGGTCTATATTGCCACTTTCCAAAAAAACAAAAAAA
>JAYKAV010003128.1:354148-482442 GCA_035582835.1 Phoebastria nigripes | reverse complement strand
TTCTCATACTAAATCCAAAACACAGCACTAGGAAGAAAATTAACTCTATCCCAGCCGAAACCAGGACAGACGCCAAAATTTATTCTTCTTCATAAAACTCCCATTTCTTTCAGTATAAAAGAAAAAGTAAATGAAATGCCACCTTGTTACATCTTCTGTCTGCTACCAATATCTTCGTAGGATGCCCATAAATCTGCCTACAGTGCATTTTGCCATCAGCCACAAGTATACACTTGATGTCCTGTGAGCCATGGAAGTCATTTAGGAAATACCCTCAATCACAAGTTTACAGAGCACACAGAGCATAGCTATCAGACTGGAAAGAAAATTTAAAAATTACAACTATTTTGAATCTTTACCATCAAGAAGTCAGTTGACTCTCTTTATGGGAGAGTAGGAAATAGGAGCTTTCTCAATATTCCTCTTATCCAGAGTCTCGCGTATTTGTGATACATTGGGTGGCATTTCTGCTGTGAAACTCCCTTAGACAAGGTATATTGCAGCCGTAAATTCTAGATCCAGCCCACAATGTTGGGAAACATTCCCAAGCAGATGGTTTCATTCAATAAAACATCAAAGTACCATAGTAAATAATGCTGTTGAATTTTTTACTAGTCATTTTGCAGTGCCACGTTAAACATTTCCAGAGGCAGCTGAAAGTGAAAGGGACAGGAACATTTGGCAGTGAACAGAGTGCCATAGGGCTGTTTTGACTGGTGATGTTGAGACCAGGGAAGGAAATGAGTGTCTGAGTGGCACTTTCAGGGATGGTCTTTGACTTGTAAAGAGCAGAGAGGACTGGGCAGTTGGAGGTCAGCTGTTCTTTTCCTGCCTCTTCCCCTCTGCAAAGAAGTTTGGTTCGCACCCCACCCCCCGTTGGCTTCTGTCTTTGTCCCTGTGTTTGGGGAAGAGAGACTTAAGGTGGGCTTTGCTCGCCTTACTTCGGTGTCTCCTCACCTGTTTGAGACAGCAGGTTCTAATAGCATGCATGCAGGCAGCAGCAGGAGAAAGTTTTCTCCAAAATCAGTCAAATTCTGCAGATCAGAACAAAATGTCACCAAAGTGGAGAGAGATTGTAGAATTAGATGGCCTTGCCCATATATCATAAGCTTCATATACTAAAAATAAAATAGATACTAGCACTTTGAGAGTATACTGTATGTAAGGACAAGGGCAGTGATAGAACAGAATTATCTAGCCAGCCAGGCAAGCAATCTGCAGGCTTCAGTGTCCTGCTACTAAAGTCAAAGGGCATGAAACAGTTCATTGCAATAAGCCTCAGGGAAATTCTAAAGAGAAAAAAAAATTAAAATCTGTGTTTGATTTGTAGTATTCTGCTATTGAAAGAAAAAAACAGCTATTTTTACCTCTGAAAGTGCGTTCTTAGAATGATCACAGGTTTCAAATCATTCTGTGAACTAAAGATCGGTGTATAGCTGTACATGAGAATATCTCTTTCTCTTTATATTCTTTGTAATGAACACAGTACTGCATGGATTAAACATGCAAACAATTTAGCACTCATAGGACTTCAAGTGCAAAACCCAAATCAGCTAATGCAAAATGTAGTATCACTCCCTTGGAATTTCCTGATGGACGTTTGAAACATAAACCACCTTCCCACTAATACACAAATTGAAGGCAGTATTCTTTTTTCCCCTCTCTCCTTTGCCTCAAGGCACAGAAAAACTTTAGCCAGTTGCCAACACAGTCTAGCCCTCCTGCAGCAGCGTTCACAGCTCTATCTAACGTCTCATCCATGACTGTTATTTTTTTCACTACCATCTCCAAAAAGCGTAATTCAGATGCAGCCTGGGCCACAGTACCCCCACCTCTGCCTGCGCTGGTTTCGAGCAGTTCCTGCGGTGGATGTGAATTCTCGTTATGTAAGGGGATCAAGCATAGGTCAAAAAACTGCTTTTTACAGAACAGCCTGTGTGTGAGTCAAAGCGAAAGGCAAACCTAGGTCAAACGCAGAGACAACGTGTGTCACTCTGCTACATGGCAGGGGATTCCCTAAAGCTCCGGACACCGGGTGGCCTGGGAGCCATAGTGCTACAGCAATGCAGTTTGCCCGCTCTCCCTCTCATCAGACCTCTGATGGGCTACAGAACTGTGATAAGTACAAGAACAACAAGAAGAGAGCAGGCAAATGAAGGAGAAGCATAAAAGTGAATTTAAAAAGATGAAAACAATTTTTAAATATATGCATTCTGGCTGGATCTCTCCGGGGGGAAAAAAAAAAAAGAGAACTAGGTATAAACAGGACTTTTTTCTTCCTTAGTCATGACACATTTTAATGAGATTTGAAATGAGCACAGGAAGACAGAGCAAGATAACAAGGTTATCTCCGACTCTAAATCTTCACACTATTTATGATGCTAAATTTGCAGGCTATGCTGCTCACTTACATTTCAATAAAGCAGCATAATAAAAGAAAAAGAACAACTCGATGGCAGCAATTTTTCCTCTGAACTGTCCTTTCTGAAAAAAATATATGCAGTCCTGTGGGTTCTGATATTCTTTTTACCTCTGCAGAATAATCTCCGTTTTGAATTTTATCCCTTCTTTGTGCAAACATAAGGAGAATGAATGTACATCCGGACTCCTGTTCCCCTAAGTGATATGACTCATTCACACAAGCTGCTGTACCCCTTAAGGGACTGTCAGTGCCTTTTCCTCTTAATTCATTAATTTTGTTTTTCTGTTATACTGAAGAACTGCTAATAAAGTAACTTTCCTCAATTGATATTCAATATCTCCTCTATGCCCCTGCAGGCACCTCTTCCTCTTCAGGACTGAAAATACAATGTGTTGAACTCTCCCCACAGATGCCACGGAGGCATATATCTTCTAGCATTCACTCTATCTTCTTGAAATATCCTCTGTTTTGCGGACTGCAAATAGGGACTAATGGCAGGCAGCAGTGCCTGCAACAGTAAGAAGTTTTAAATATTTCCCACTACCATCCAATATACACCTGCTCCTGCTATAGTGCAGCTACAAACTGGCTAGCCACTTCCTAAGGAAATTTTTCCTTAAAGCTCTCAGCTGTAGTTACAACGTAAAATCTCATGGCTACCTTTGACTTTGGATACCTTTCCTCTGTGTTCCTGAATTAATCTTAGGAGTGGCCTTTAAGCCATGGCAAACTAGAAAAATTTATTTCAATAATTTGGTGATAGCATTAATATATTAAAAAAAAAGAAGGCAGGCATCCAAAGGAGAGCATGCCCTTTTTCAAGATATTTTCTTTCTCTGCCACTCTCACAAAGTCATTAACAATGAGGTCTTCTTCTGGTATTTTAATGTGGGGTTAAATAAGTTAACAGCAGAAGAACATGGAGTCCCTCTCACTTAAGGAAAGCCGGGATATTGTCCCAGTTTACACTGGTATGAGTTGATATCCCTAAATCTTTTCCTTGTTTATGAAAAATGTCAGCATTTGTACAGGAGAGGAACAAGATAACTAACACAAATATTAGTTGATTTAACAGTAAATGGAGCTTGCAATCAGTAACAGGTGACATATTTATTTCAGGAGCTCCCTTAGCACTTTCAGAAGAGGTGTAATGTTAGATAGTATTATATCGCTCAAAAAATGACACAGGTAATTATAAGATTAATTGGAAACTTGAGTTCTCTTATCTCTGCTGAATGGAAAACATCCCATTTGCTTCACCAGTCTTTGATCAGATTCTCAGATCATATAGTATGTCTGTGTTTGCAGAGACTAATAGGACAACATAAAAGCAAGTAAAAGTTCATATTTTAAGTAGTTTCTCTGGTGCTTCTGACACTTATGAAACAAAGGGAGTACTAACTATTGATAATCATGTCATTTCAAAGAGAAATAGCCAGGTTTTTCTCATATATTACTCACCTCAATTAATCTGGAGAGAAGAGCAGTGCAGTGTGCAGTGATTCTTTTCTATTTAAAGTCATTCAAAGGTTTAAATAACTGAAGGTTCAGAAACTACTCGTATAAATCCATGAATCATTGTAGCACAACTTTAAAATATCACTTTCTTTGAAATCACTGTTTTCATTAAAAGCAAGGCTATAAGCTACTTACTGAATGTTATGGGTATGAAAAAAAATGCAAACTGTGCTAATGGGATGTATCTGATTAATGAATATTAAGTGAATGTAGAGTAATAGCTCTGAGACTGTTAAGTGGCTGTGCATGTCAGTGAAATATAAGGTCTGATGCCCTTTTAAATCTCAAGAAGTAAAAAAAGAGAGTAAGGATTAGGGAGATTTGTACAGCATGGTAGGAGTATGTTTTGGTGAACTCATTCTGAATCCTTTTTCCTCCATTGTGTAGCAAGTGTGCACAGGAGTGTCCTAAACTCAAACTGGACCAAGAAAATTGCCTAATGTGTTCTGAATGTTGGTACCAGTATTCCCTCTGGGCCTCTACATGTAATACTGCCCCAAAATGACATCCCAGCTGCAACCTCTTAAGACTGAAGTGAAATGCCAGTTCTGTTAGCCAAGAGTGTACCAGCCTTGGCCACATTTTGAGGTCTATGCTGCTCTAAAGTGGCCTTATACTGAGAATATATTTGGTATGTAGTCATATGGTCAGACTGAGGGTCTGCAGATGAGTTCTCCAGGGTAAATGCTTTCATCCAGCTATTTGCATCTTCTTTGAAGGAGCAGATACTGTTTCCACTTTCTTAGCATCAGAACCAAAATTATTGTGTCCGCATGGTACGACAGAATACAGGCCCATTAGCATGCGATACCCATGTCCACCTGTGACAGATATTTGGTGTCTGTTTTCCTCAGCTAATGCGGTAAGGCCAGTCAGGGCTACATCACTGAGCAGTAACTCAGTGGGCAGTGTTTATTGTTTGTGGGCAATTTAGAGGAGGACAAGAGCTTCTCCAACATCAGATACACTTTGTAATTATTCTAAGACATATATGCAGAACACCAGGTACACAATATATCAAGTTAATGACAGTCTTTCAAGGTAAGAACAATTGGATGTGTTGCTTTTCTGGAAGCTGCAGTCTCATATTATTTGATGACCTTATCACCAAGCACTCGGATATCATCTAATGGCTAGTTCAGATGGTAAATTAGGGACATTTGTGCAGATATTGCAATGATTGGCAACTCTTTATTAGTACCCAGAGGAAACAGACATGATGAAGATGGTAGCATGATCCCTAGAAGAAACCACAAACCATATTTCTCAAGCGAAGCTATACTCCATTACTGCAGTCACAAAGAAGAGAAGAGACTAAAAGGCAGGGTAGCTTGTAAGAGCAAAACAATGAAAATGAAATATAATTAAAAACCAATATTCAGGAAGCTTATTTGGCACAAAGTAATTTGGTCCCAGATGTTCTTTCTCTTTGGAACCAAGAATGGAAAAGATCATTGAATTCATGAGCAACAATCATCCACTATCACACGCTGAAACTCATGCTAAGGAACTAGACAAGGGGCTAAAATCCAGTGTTTTGTTTAGGTTTTTATTTTGCTATCCAGGCTACAATGATCAACAATTATTGCACATCAATATGCAAAGAGCTATTAGAAGGGCAACACAAACAAGTCATCTGACAGAGCTTGTAGCCTTATTCCCCCTCACATTTTTTTTATCCTCTCTGTAGAGAATGCTGGAAAACACTGTCCATTAGCTGGTATTGTCTTCTGTGTCAAACAGATGATTTAGATTATTTTATTCTGCTTATAAATATTCAGTTTCCCCTGATTTCTTTAACAGTGTTACATTAAGAATGAATTTAGTTTAGTGTCTTTTTCTAACTATGGCTAATCAACAACACTGCACTTAATGCATTATGTGAGTGTTGCATTTTGGTACCCTCTGTTTACAATACAGCTTCAACTATTTGCCTTTCAAAGTGAATACAGTAATGTTTAGTAGCTGATATGCTTCTTCCTGTAAATTGTATTTGGGAAGAAAACATTAGCTGAGAATATACTTCTATCCCTGATAGAAGAAAATATCCTTAGGTGTTTTGGGCCTTACTCGGTTAAGTTAGATATTTATTGCCTGTGTTGTTGTGACACATCCCCAGTGAAGGATGAGCAGGGTAAGTGTCAGTAGTATTCAAATCATGGTAGTGCATACATGCTACATCCCGCATTAGAGCTCCATTCTGTTCAAAGCTATAGAAAACATATGTGGTATTATCTCTCTAATGAAGTGTTTTCAGACCACCAGCTGAGAAAAGAGGGATGTATTGTTATACTTCTGGGGAAAAGCAGCATTAGAAGATGAAGGCTAAAATTCAAAATTGGTTTCAGATCGTATTTACGCTGAGCAAAGAATCAAGCAGAGATCATTCCCTTATCACCAGTAGAGCTGGCTCCCAACTACAAGTGTTAGGGTCAGGAGATGTGAAGTTAATTAACATTCATCGATGTGGCTCTTTTGCTTTTGGGATCTCAGTAGGGGACACTCATCCCTCTCCTGTTGAGCCTAGAGCTGGGTGATTTGGGCCGGCCAAGGTCCTCAAGTATTTGAGGAGGCTGAGAAATGTGAGTGGACTCAAGGGACAGACAAGTCAGATCTGGCCAAATCTTGTCTTACACAGACTACTGGTTGATGTCGCCTCCTTTATTGGGTTTTTCATTGAGGTACAACATACAATTCCCAGTAAGTTATTAAACAGGAACTTTTTATCTCCACTTYTCCTAACTTTCACAAAGATATGCATCTATTCTATGTGTAACACTTATGCTCTATACCTCAGACCCAAGAGTCTTAACAAAACCACCATCACATAGCTCACAAGAAAAAGGAGTTAAGCTGAGTTGACAGATATACAACATATTGAACCTGAAATTTTGTAAATGCAGACCACATGCTGGAACCACTAATGCAAACTAAAGTTACAGCCAGATTTTCCTTTCTTCTATCAGGAAGAATGACCAATTTTGAACAAAAGCACTGGAGGGAAAGGAAAATGAAGAATATGTGTGTGTGTGTGTGTGAAAGAGGCTCCCAAACTCTCAAACTCTCTAGTGCCTTTACAGAGCACTACAGCTACCGGCAATTTACCCTTGGAAAAGGAGCTGTCAAGTAAATGCCTTCCTATTCACATCATGTGGTACGTACAGATCCTGAGCTGATCCATGCCTCATGATTGTGCAGACAGGTCACTTCCCTGCAATCAATGTCGATTAAAAACTGTTTTTGTGGTACTGACAATCTGATGGGACTAAAAAAAAAAAATCTCCTAGACCCTCCGGTAATGAAAAATTATCTACACGAAAGGAAGAAAGAGTACAAAAAGGATTTCAGACTCCTATATATTACCTTTAAAATTATAAAAAAGTTTTTCTCCAGTAAGTAAATAATCCTTCTTTTTATTTTTGCTTTCATTAAGCACACTTTGATTATGACCTGCTCTACCACAGCGGACCAGATGATTGCATCAGATCAGCTACTTCTGAAGAAGAAAAAAACCTTGTCACTGGAGTGCGGAACAGAAGAGAGTCAAAGTGAAATCAGGTTAAAGTGTCATTCACCTGATTGAATGAAGTGCTAACAGAAGATTGACAGTGTCAAATATCCTCTTCTATAACCTCTGACCTTTTTAGATTATCATCTTGGGAAAGAGAACTGGAAATGTCTGTATCTTCTGGGTAGCAAATATTCAGAGACATATATGCTATTAAGTGGTGGTATCTGCACAGAAAGGTGAGAGAGATTTCTTCTGCCTTGCTCGTGCTTTGGCCAGGACACAGCTGTTAAGATTTATGATGCTCCATTGTCCTTGACTTAGTGGGGATACAGCACAAGCCTGGCTAGTAAAAGTTACACAGTCAGATAGTTGTTCCATAATGTAGCAGTTTCTTAATAACTTCACTGCATCAAGCTGTGAACAAAACATCAGCCAGTTTCTTATAATCATCACCTTCCTTACATTTGTAACTCCCTGCTCTAGTTTTCCATTTCCATGTTTTAATCTTTTATTCCGAGGTCCACTTCAACATGGAAGAGTTAACTGAATTTACATAATCACATCTCATCACATTTACATTTCAAATTATTGATAATTAGTGAGTAATAGAGGTAGACTTTCTCCTCCTAAAAAAGTGAAAGAACCATGGTTCCTGAAAAGTATAATGAACTTCAAAGGAGGAAAAAAAAAAAAAGAGAAAAAAATCCCTTCTTCTAATCCCTGTCTGGAATTCTTTAAAGATGAAGTCAATACCATTTCCCTCCAACTTGTAGTATCAGTGCTGGAGGAGATGGGAATAAGTGTCCGTCTGCTTTCACTGACCAGAGATTTGCACTCAGAGGTAGTTCATTCGAAATAATTGTATAATGAAAATGTGGAAGCAAGTTGCTTGCAATCCATAGAGAAACAAAACTGGGGCAAATTTTTAAGAAYGCAGGAAACCTTCAGAGGTTTTTTTCACCTTCTGTGAAGATCAGGCATGAACCTGTGTGCTCTGTGGCAGAGGTAGGGGAGGCAGAAATCACATTGTGGTTCCCATGGCCGGCACACCTCAGGGTTACAAGCATAAGATATGAGCTGAGAGTAAAAAGGCAGTTTGAATTTTAGCAAATACTCTGGCTCAGGAGGCTAAACCAGAGATAGTGGAAAGCACAATCAATTTGTTTTTCAGGAAATATCCAGTCTCCTTAAATTGATTCATGGGATGAAGCTGCCAGCAGCCAGTGCATGAATTTGTGCAGGAAGTCAGAAAGATGTTGAGAATGTGTGAAACAAGGAAGTTTCAGCAACTGCGGGAAAATTTCTCCTGAACTAGAAAAGCCTTACAAATTTGTTTCAGAAAAAAAAAWATTGCCAAGAGAGTCACTGAAAAAGAATTTAAATTTCCTGAACAAAGGCACCCAGAGGCACCTATCTGGCAACATCTGGTCCAATTCCGAAAGAAGGGAAGGCCATGTTTTCATAGCTGAGATGGGTACGCTATTTTGCTTTGTGGTCAATGCAGCTGATGTCAGGCAGAGTGGGCTGCGATTCAGAATAAGAGCCTTTAGCTTTAGAAGAAGGATTCTGAACACTGCAGAGATCATTTACATTCATATTCTCACTGCCTTCACAAATCTGTTGCCTTTGAAGCTTGAAAATCTTGGTCCTTGTAGATTAAAAAAAAATACAGATGACAAATAGAAATCTCATTAAACTAGTATGATCAATACAGTAAATAAACTTTAACAAGTAAAGAAAAAAATCCACCTGGTAAAAAAAACAGCAATGAAATAGTCAAAGCTGAGGAAATAAAGTACCTTTGACTAGTTCTGTAATTCCATGTGCCATATCACCTTCCCTTTTATTTAAAAAATAACATGTAAATACAAAAAGTATCTTTTACATCATCAGTGTAAGTCACTGTTACACCACTTATTTGTCATTTTCTCTAGAAGACAGGAAATGCTAGTTGATTATCTCAAAAGTTACCCCACATTAAATCCCATAATAAGTAACCCCAAATTCGAAGCCTATATTAGTTTAAAGAGTCTTTTGTACATTTCTCACTGAGAAAAAATGAATACATTTATTGCTTTAAAACAAATGTCTTTGAGGTATATATCACCAGAATTAGAAGAATATGTCAAAATTTGTGAAATGTCACATATTCAGACTTTTATATAACCAAATATTTTAAGACTTTTAAGAAACTCTTTTTATGGAAAATTTCAGGCAAAACTGTTTTTAAAAGCAAGTTAGAGGTGGAAAGGATATAAACTTTTATACAATATAAAGTGGGAGGACTTTTTTATTATCATAATCATAAAATCCCTCTTTTGAAGCACCAACTTCTCAAGAAAGTAGGAGAGATGAAGAAATGTGAATAGGTAAAGTTTTCCTGTTATGAAAACTAGGCTCTTAGTCAAACAGTTGAGGCACAAGAAGCCCTTGAAATTCAAACAGTATTCTGTTCTCCCCATATTAGCAACAATTATGTATAAAAGAACTATTGCTGGCCATGGTTTTTTTTTCTTCTAAACGCTGAGAATTTTAATGTGAAAACTTATCACACTGATATAATAAAACTTGCTGGTTGTTTACAGCAGACAGTTCTTAGTTAAGTGCAGTTAGCATAGTCCCATTCAAAAAGAGAAAATTCTGGAGGGACTCCGGGCAATTTTGGAAGCTTGCTGCAGATCTTGCAGCGCTGCTGCTCGACTGCAGTGCTGGCGCAGCGCGGACTGCAGGTTGGCCGAGATGCACCACACAAAGCAACCATTTCCTTTCCGATGTTTAGAAGCCAGGCTCTTTTTCAAGCTCCTCTTGCTTTCTGAACCATCATCAATTCACTGCCTTGTTTCTAAGCAGGCACCCACCAGTTTAWGCATTCAGATACACAGTCGCAGATGGTTCAGAGACCAATCTGTAATCTACTGTAAGAAAGCTGAACTGATTTAATAATGACCACTATGAAATACCAGTACAACCCACACTGAGTGGATTAAGGAATGGCCAACTGACAGCCCTTAAAAGCATCTGTCAGTGAGGAAACTGTCACAGAACAAGGATTTTTTTGTAGTAGGTATACACAGACTTTTTGATACAACTTTTACCAATTTAAAAAAAAATCACTCCTGGTAATATTTGTGAATATCTCAAAACTGAAACCTGCACCTGAAGAAGGTCTAAGGTAGAACTGAAATGTTAAGTCCCAAATTACGATACAAAACCCTAATCTTGCTAGGGCTAAAGAGAATCTGACCTTGGAGCTTTCCAAGTGACATTTTAACTTTAAAGTTCCCAAGATGTGAAAGGTCTACCCTTTTCCAAAATGGCCCCTTTCTAACTACCCTGATACCTATTTTCTACTTCAGACTACTCAAGGTCTAGAAATCAGCACAGCTAAGACACGGTGCTTACAAAAGGCCACTCACAAAATGTAGTTACTGCTACCCACCCTATGCAAAACTGATTAAAAACTGTTTAATGCTACATGCCAGAGTTGCTCAACACCAAATTTAAAAAACATTGAACTTTAACGATTTGGTATGATAAATACCTGAGAGATTTGTCTGATATAAGTCTATCTCAATGATTACTTGTAGCGTGACTAGTTTAGAGGTTTACTTTAAGTAAGGTGACATTTTAGCATGACACGCTGTTTTTTATTGTTGATAACTGTGCAATTCTGTTTCACTTGTTGTCCTAACTGGAATCAAGCAAATGTTTGCTATTTACATTTTTTTTTCTCTTCTAAAAATCTCTCATGCCTACATTGGTAAAAGGTTGCAAACTAATACTATCTAATTCCATGGTAGTGAGGCCTCAGATTTATCTAAATTTTTTTCAGAGAAAATTTGCTTTACTGTTCTCCCTCATACAGGACAAATGGCAGCACACACAAACTAACTCAGGGTACATTTTGCTGTCTGTTATACCCTTGACTTTCAGAAATGGATGTTTGGTTTCATATAATTGTTATACAGGTTTTTTCTTATGATTATACTGAAGTTTTATCTGAAGTATCTGAATGTAAGCCATTAACAGAACACATTCTTCATAATGGTATTTTCTTTTTCAGTAAGCCTTTATCTTCCCAGTTTTTATTTTTGTGTCTGGTATCTCCCTTAAATAATGAAATGCTAACCAGTTATTGATATATCTTTGTGCCTTTCATAGGAAAGAACAGAGTATTTAATTTTTATTTTTATTCCAAAAACTGTGAGGTTCTTCATCCAGGATGCAATAAAGACTTCAAAAGTTTTATTTACTGACTATCATTACCTAAGGATCATAAGCATGTGATTTTCCTCAGAAATTCTGAAACTGCAGTTAATAAATCTTGCACCTTTTAAGTACAATTTTGTCATGATGAGTAAAATTAAACAAAACCACCCCGAATCAGGCTTAGAAAGAGCCTTTACCTTTTTAACTGCAGAAATTAAGGCAGTATTATTACTTATGGCAGGGAGGAAAAAAAAAAAACCTACAGTGACGAAATCAGAGACAAGAAATGTGTATGACTTGCTAGTAGCCATTAACAGTGATGCCATTGGCCTAATATCACACAGAGTTGTCCATGCCAGAAACATCTTTCTGGCATTCATTTTCAAGTAATGATGTGCAATGTTTATAAAGCATTTCACAAATACTTCCCTTATAGCTCTTCCACTCCATTAAGGAATATCTATATATCCTATCAAAACAGTTGAATGCACTTTATATTGCATATATGTTAAGTTTTTACTGGATGGGTGAGTGATTACGATGTCTGTCTTCAGATTCTATATAACTCCCTTTGCACATTTCTCATTAAGTCAAGAGATAAACAGAGGGGCTCATAAATTCAGTATCAGTCACTGAAGTCTTCACAGAGCATCAGGGGCTTCCTGCCCTTCTCCAGGGAAATGGCTACCTGAGGTAGCAGAACTTTGCAGCAAGAAGCAGTGGAGGGTATGTAAAGGGCTATTCAAATTTTTAGTATTTTCCTGTCTGAGCAGAGTCCGCTTCTGATTTTGAGCCCTCTGCTTATGTAAGACTGCACTTCCACAGACTGGAGCAAACGTAACAGCTTGCTGCTGCCAAAAGGAAGAGGTTTCACTCCCTCCTTCCTCCTCCCTATTTCTCCTTTTCCCTCCTTCCTTCTTCCCTGCCTTCTCCCTCCTCATCGCCCTACTGCTGAAAGCCAGCATGTCCTGCCCTTTCCCTTGTCCTGCCTCTAGAGCACTTTGAAATCCTTCACTGTCTCAATTTACTTCATTAACCTGGCAGAAAACTACCTGTGTTTTGCACAGTGTTGTATGTCCTCTGTTTTAATGAGTTACATGGCCACAGAAATTCAGTAGGTTGTTAAAGCTGGCACAAAATAAACTGTGGAACCACATGGCCGGGAGTAGGGAAGGGGTATAGGCAAAGGGAGCAGGACCTTTTCTTTCTGGCAAGAGCGTGATGCTACACCAGCTCAAAAGATTTTCAGGCATGTAAACATTGGGCTCAGAGCTGCTGCCCCGGCAGGGAATGGGCTTCTTGTAGGTGCTGTGTCATGGAAGCTCAGTGGATGTCTTGCATACTGTAGGGTGTGAAAAACAGCACAAAGTGCTTAAACTGCCTCCTTCATCCCATTTCATAAAATCATGGCCTAAGAGTTAATTTACAACTCCATAAACATATTTGTAATTTAATCAGATGAGAGTGAACTATATGGGTAATGTCATTGAAATACATGCTCTAGATTTTCTCTTTCAGCACTCCTGTTATCTCTCTCTTCAATATCTGGTAGGTATCTCATAGAGATATTGAA
The DNA here is from genome assembly GCA_035582835.1 of Phoebastria nigripes. Taxonomy (NCBI): domain Eukaryota; kingdom Metazoa; phylum Chordata; class Aves; order Procellariiformes; family Diomedeidae; genus Phoebastria; species Phoebastria nigripes. Next base: position 469,209 of record JAYKAV010003128.1, on the reverse strand, counting down.
GAGAAACAGGAATAGTACGCAATGCCTAATGACCATGAAGTAGCGTGGTGCTGTAGTAGTACGACTGTAATGGTGTAACGATATTAGTTACACGGGACTGTAAGAAGAGAAAATGTTTGTCCTTAGATCAACTACTATTGCTGAAATAATACAATCCCTTTTTAAGGTGTCACCCAGAATACCTTGAAAGAGGAACAGCAGGTATCGTCCAGCAATATTTGTGTTCAGCCGGAGAGAATAAACCCTCCTATTTCTCCTGTGTTGCAAAGGCAAGTCAGAAATATTTTGTAATTCACTGTGTTAAAAGCAGCACAGACAGCAATACTTTGAGCAAGTTCTTACCGTGGCCAGGATCTTGCAAGTAGGTCATAGTTTAATATCACTAATGTAATCTCTGTTCTGTGCCTGAGGCTCAACTCTGACTGTTGATTTAATGCCTTGTTCAAACTTGATGCTTACTACTTACTTGTGGGGAATTGGAAGCCTGAGATGGGACCAGAACTGAAAGGCTTTTGGCATCTTGTACTAGTTTCTTCAGGATTCAGTGAAGAAATGTACTTTTTAATCAAATTTCTTCTAATTTGAAATGACAAAGTTTGTCATTTATTGCCAGAAAGAACGTGGATTGGTTTCAAAAATTTTGACAAATATTTTTCAAGAATTCTTATCTTGGAGTAAATTGAAGAGGAGACAAGGAGAGCAATAAAATAGGTGTTTATTTTGCACCTGGTTCAATATGTGATGAGATAATTTCATAGTTCACCTACACTCGTGAGCAGTCAGTGCTTAGTTTTGCTGGCTGATCAGTGTTATTTATGCAAAAGAGCTCTGCTGCATGTGATTTTGCCATTCCTGTTAGCAAAGAGTAGAAAACAATCTAATCCTGTAAATCGCATTTGTCATTTATGATGGGATTATTCTGACCATACAACAGAACTTGCAGTTTTTCTCCAAATCCTAGTCCTCTTTTGGCCCTGGTTTTGGGAGTAGGATGTCTGTAGCCATTAGTGATAGTGAACTACAGATGACTCTATGGTTATTTCTAACTCGCAGGTGTTTCAGTGATGCATTTGGATGCACGGTATCTCAGCTTCTATGACAGACAAACTAAGGATAGAGATGAGAGGCTCTCAGCTTCAGAGCAGGGAGTCCCAAAGCTCTGAAATATTGTCTGTAATGCTATCAATATTAAGGCCTGTACTTTAATCACATAGGCTGTGAATATGGCTCTCCAGGCTATGCTCCAGGAAAGTACAGCCAAGTCCCAATCTAGGAATAGTGCACATTTGTCAGACTGAAATATTTCTGCCAAGCATATTTTTTTTTGTTTCACAACAGCAACTAAGAAAAAGGGGTTGGGATTCAGTTCACAGAGGGTGCTATATAAACACAGATGACGATGTGTGCGGTGTCTAAACTCCAGTTACAATGAAGACCTACTCAGTACATCACTAGTGAAAAAACCCAGCATTTACTTCAGGGTGAACTGAGCTGTTCTCTTGACTGTCTTGCCTAGATCTCCGTCTCTTACCAAGGGAGTGTAGACACTTACAGGTAGATAGCTAAACTCAGGTTTTTTAATCCTTCCCCTCCTGATGTAACCTCATGAAACAGAGAGGAAACAACTATAAAGAAATGTCCATGGTACAAAGCTAATGCAAGCCAGTTTGATGTCTCTGAGTCAAGCTTCTATGAACAGCAATAAAACTGCAGACCCCATCGTTGCCCAGTCAGCATGCCTTGTCCGTAGCCCTAGCCTGGAGGGACTGACTCTGAGCTGAGGAAGCAGTTCCGTTTTCCTTCCTATACTCTGTCAAGACTGCCAAACCCAGCCCAGCTGTGAAGGTACCTTTATGATTCAGACAATTTTCAACAAAAAGGACCAGGATTTATTATGCTCGTTTGGTCATTGTTATCTTAAAAAACTGAAGAAACAATGAATCACATCCAGCCCTGGCATGAGTAAGTACAGCCTGCACAAAAATAACTACTAGCCTTCTCCCTGCAATTCAGTATGCATCCATTCATCAGTAGGCTTTTTCTTGTAGCCAGTTTGAAGCTCATGCCTTACAGTCCAAACCAATTTTGATTAGCTGGTTTTTTTTCAAATCAGTTGCTGTGAGACAATATGAAGTAATTTACTGAAGTCCCAATGTTACACATATACTCTGGATATACCCCAGTCACTAATCTTACAACCTTATTAAAAATCATAATAGAAAAGAGAAAACAACAAAAACACAGATTGCCTAGAAAGCGTTTTTGTTTTTTTTTTTTGCAATCAAACACTCCTGATAATTCAGTGGTCAGGTTTTATTTTTAATACTTTTCCATTATTTGAACCTGAATAGAATGAAGACCTATAAAATGTAATAACCAGGAGCATTCTTTCGCGTCTCTATAAAGAGAAATACCTTTCTTGCTTTTGTGTGTGTGCATGAATTTATAGTTTTCTGTGAATTTCCAAAAAGAAGCTCCATTAGTTCAGTGATATCTCTCCTCCTTTTATAAAACCTGGATATTAACATTCTCTGGGAATATTGGACTAATTAGAATTAGACCAAAATAACATAAAAAAGGAAATGTTTATTCTCTGACTTCACAGTGTTCATACAATACACCCATTACTTTTCAGAAACTACAGCTTTTTAGTCAATCCATTTTTCTGCTTGAATCTGAATCTAAAACTATTACTTCCCCTCACCCAAAAAGGTTTGACAGTAATCACTGTTGCTAGTCTCAGAGTTGGCTTCTGCAATTTTGTCCTTGATTTCCCTGTAAGAGGACTAGCACCTTTGGATGTGTGTGTATATATATATGTTTGCTTAAATATATCACTTCTTAAGTTACAAGCAAGTATTAGAAACAAGACTAGAATTTTGTTGTATCTCCCTTCATTATTGAATTGTCTCCTTTCTGATTTGCCTTTTTTTATATTTATAAAACCTTTATGTATACATTGCTAAAGGAACATCTCTGCCTCTCTTAAAAATATGAGTTCATTCTTGGTGTTAGGCATGTATTCTCTAGTAACCCTTGTAATTTCACACATTAGGGTAACATGTACGCTCTACCCTGGAGACCAGCAAAACCACCACAGATCTAAGCCTTGATTCGCCTTCGGTCAAGGATAGAGACTGCACTCATCAATCAAACTGTTGACTTACAGGATAATTCCTTGGGTAGGTATGGTATTAGTAGCCATTATACTTGTTCTGTTAAACCAATGACTTTGGCAGACAGGCTGTTTGCAGGTATATCTTGAAGGTGAAAGGGTAGCAACAAAAGTCTTAACTATGTTAACAAAAACTTTCCAGGAAGACAGGATTTTCCACCATTCTATAGATGAAATGAAAGCTGAGTTTCCCTGGGAGAATATAAAGAAAGCATCTCAAATCTGTTGATTAGTGTGTCAGAATGATTTACTAGATTAAGTGTTTCTTTATTGGGGTTTTTGAGTGTAGTCTATTGTTAGTTTCCTGTCTCCTTTAAATACAACAATGTTAAATTTACGTTTTGGACAAATAACATTTTATCAATTAAAAAAATAAAATTAAAAAGCAAACAGTTAGTTAAATTCTCTCCAGTTTTAATTTACATTTATCTGTCCAGACATGGTTCAAGAATGAGTTCAGGAATGAAACCAGAGTGTTTCAGAAATTATAATGGTCTATGGGCTGAACTGCAGCTTCCTGGTGATTCAAACAGAACCCACAGTGCTGTCTGAAAGATCCGGATTCAGAGGGTGGATTAAGAGCAATGGTCTGGAATTAGCTAGTAGTAAATGCTGAGGGTAGGTGAGAACACATGAAATCTTGTGCCTTTTATTTTTCTTCAGTAGCTACATGGCTGAAGGATCCATTAACTCTGCCTAGAAGCATTTTGTCAAGTATCTGGAGGAAGAAACACTCACTTTTACATATCTAGTTTGATCATATGAGCTTCATGCCCTGCACGTATACTCACAACAGTAGTACGGTACCATTTATTACACATATATAAACACGTAAACACAAATACACGGCCATATGTTAAATACAAGTTCTTAAATGAAGCTGAGGTCTCCTGGAAAGTAAGAAAATAATTAGTACAGTGCACCATAATACTAACCTTGGGAATGCTTGGGCTTTCAACCGTGTCTTTCCTTCAGATTACGCACTGAAGGATTCTGATTTTTTTTTTTAATGTTTTTGAAAATATAAGCTGGAAAAATCAGACTTTTACTGGTGTAGAAGCCCACAGTTGCATATGGTGGCCATTAACAGTGCCCTTCTTTGTTGTCACAGATGTCAATCCTCCCTTTGTGGAAAATAGATTGGGTCGCAGTAGCTTATTTATTCCACACATATACCTACCACACCAAGGATCATTGTATTTCATGACTAAATAATGATTAAATGCAGTCCCCGAAATCTGAAGATCAGAAATGCACATTTCATTAACTTTTTAATAAGCTGATATTTTGGTAATGGTTGTGCTACAAGGCATTGCAGACATACATAATGAATGTCGAATATTAGATGATATAATACATAAAAAGAATCTATATAATTTAAACTCTATTGATAATTGAGTTATGTTAAGAACAAATCCATGAACAATAATCATCTTGCATTTATCTATTAGTCTGTCCATGTATCTGTGTGGCACTCAGATTGCCTTTGATTTCACTGCACACAACATTTCTCATTCATGAAGGAGTACAATCTTATTAAAAATTAATTTAGAAGCATATTTAAAATTTAAATATATTTATGAATTAGGGCTGCAATGATACAAAACTTAGAGAAAAGTTTTGCTAAGATATAAAAAACAGTTGAACATGAAGATCTCCGCTTCTACCTGTTCAGCTGCAAATATTTCTGGTGATGCTATCAGCAGACTAGCGAATCTCTTCAACTGAACAAATTAATGTTTTGCTGTGGCTCCTGCTGTGTTTGTCATGAACCATCTGTGCAGCAAAGAATGACTTTTTGTCACTTTCTCCTCAAGACTTCAGGATTAGCTGGTGTTCTAAAAGTGATTTCTTTGGTATTAGTATAAATAGATGAGGGAAAAAAACCAACCCTGGTTCCCTCTCCCGGTGGGCTTTTATCTTTTCTCCACCAGAAACCAGAATGCTGAATGGAAGCCAGAACAATGTCAAATTAACCTGAAAAACTTCCACTTCTTTGTCATCCTGTGAACAGGTGATTTTCAAGTTTAGTTTGATTTGGTAAGAATGGCCCACAACAACAGAAGGGGTTGGTTGTGCCAAGTTATTTCATTTACTATTAGCTTGAAAACAAGCTGCCTAGACAAAACCAAGTTTTGTTTTGTATTTATATTACCTGACATATAGGACTTCACATAATGTGACTTACATAGAGTGCCAAGCAGAATGAAAAATATACAGATTTTTACTAGCTGAAACCAATGCCAAAATTTTAAATTACAACTGAGATATATAAATTTAACTGAGATGTATATATAACATGATAACTTCAGGAATCTCAATGTCGTATGTGAATTTTAGGTTTGCTTACACCAGCAGCATAACACAAAGGGGTGAGGAGCAAGACCTGATATCCTGGTGAGGATTATACAAATAAAATGTTTTCTTGTAAGGAAAAAACATAGAGTTAATGCCATTCCAAACTGGAGATTTGGGGCTAGATTTTGTCATTCTGTGTATATTAAGAATTACATTAACTCATGAGATGTCTTCTGTGGCTCTACATGTGGCCCCTTTACAATACATGTTCAAAAGCATTCAAGCAAAATGATTATATGAAATCTGCATGATTATCATGTAAGTGCAGATGCTGTGAGACTTTTGTTGCTTACCATGGCAGGCTGGGATACAGCAAGAATGATGTCTTGGGGTTTTTTTTTAATGTAATTCTGATTCCTACTCCTTCCAAAAATTGTCAGGTTAAAGAGGATTTGCAGAGGGTGGGAAGGTGAGAACAAAACCATYAGAACAATATGGAATGTTGTTATACTGGAATACTCAACTTAGAACTATCTGAAAGAGCAAATAATATCTCAAAATCATAGGAAACAAGAATAAAATTCCAATTTTAGCTTCTTACAAGAATCTTGTCTTGCCACTGGGCAACATATTCTAGCGATTAGAGCAGAATCTTCTCTGGTTTAATCAAGCTTTTTTCACTAAAAAAGTATAACTGTTTCTAATGAAGGGTGGAACCTACACCATTGTGGCACATACTGGCTTAATTTAACCATAACATATTTTAAAATGCTCTTCTAAATATTTCCAAATGAGAAATATCACAAACTGAGTTTTTTCTCCCCAACATCTTCCTACAACTGTCTTTTTTTTTTTTTTTCTAAGCTAGAGACAGCCCGTCCTGACCATAATGATCTCAGGTGACACCATGCCAAACCCTTTCCCATTGTAGCTGAGGTGACATGACAGTACATTACACAGTGAAGTAAAAGTTACCGCCATTGTGACCTGATGAAACCTAAAAAGAATATTTGGGCTTTTATATTATATATTTTTTTGACTTTTAGCTTTCTAATAGATAAAAGTAGAATACTTTGATCCAGCATTATCATTCATTGCTATCCAGAGAATAATAGGATGACAAAGTACTCTCTAGAATTTTTCCATAACCCCAACAGACAAAGATATAAAAACATACTTTGTGGCGTTTTGATGTACAAGACTTCTAAACAGGACTTAAATGCATTGTAAAGTAGAAGCATTTATACTTTAATTTTTGCATAAATTGGTTGTAACTAGGAAAAGAAGCAACTTTGTTTTAAACCATAAAGATGTAACCGTGTATTTTAAACTAATGTGGACCTTTTTCAAAACCAACTCCTTTCAGTTGAAGGCTAAGCCCTTCAAACATTATCCACCTCAGTGAGCCTACAGGCTTTAATGGGGTCATTTAAATAAAGTGACCATTTCAAGGTGAACAGTGGTTAAAGGACCAGGCCTCAGATATGTGCAATAATGCTGAGGCACACAAACAGTAGAAAAGCTATGGAATAATTTTGTCTTCCTAATATACATGATTATAAACACTTTTTGTATTACCTGAAAAATTCAACTTTGTTTATCAATACAGTTGAATTAGAAAATATATTTAGAACCTTGTTTTCTGACCTCATTCACACTGATTTCACACCAACGTAATTTCATATACTTTAATTGTATTACTTTTGTTTTTCCTCATTGTAGACAGTCAGACCTAGACCCTTATTATCCCTCAAAATAAATTGCTCATTAGTTTAACAGCTTCCTGAGTCAGAGCTTCTCAGCATGTATCACATTTCTATTTCTTAAGTTAGAAATGTAAAGCAGTTGGGGGTCTAGCTGATTTAACGTCCAGATTTGCTCAGAGGAAGTAAAGATGATTTTATGTTTCTCTGTTCACTGATGATATGTGGTCTTTTAGCTTGTTCAACTATATTTAGAAGGACTTATCAGGCACCATTACTGAGAAGAGAAACACAAACTAAGGCCAAGACTTGAACAAGGTAATCGAAGTTTAAAAAAAAAACAACAAGCTCCTTTGCTGAACTAGAGCCATTGTGTTGCTGAGAGCTCCTCTGGGGCAGCCATTTCTCCTCAACACAGGCTTGGATCTTACTACACAGGCTTGGATTTTAAAGGCATGAGTGGGCAATCTAATCCCTGAAAACAGCTATGTGCGTACTTAATTTCAACAGGGGTAATCCTGCTGAATTACTGAATGTTTGGAAAGATGCTGAAAAATTTTAATGTTTTAGAAGGTTGAAGGCTGGAGGTTGGATGATGAACCACTCAAGAAATTTAGTATTTTATCCCCTAATTACACAATTTCAGCAGTATCTTATTTCAAGTGTGAAAACTGAATTATAAATTAAAAAACTACAGACAAAAAAGCAGGCCAGGATATTTGGGGAAAGCTGTAAAAATGGAAAAACTCTGTTCCTAACTGCTTTTCTTGGAAACCTGAAAATAAAAAGCAAATATATATCCATATAACTTGAAAAGATAAGCTAAGCTTTTGCATAATTTTGGCAAAACACAGCCATTAAATTTGGCATTTGTGTTAACACCAAAATCCTGAGAAAGATAAGGCTAAATTTTTTGGATATTTGACCTGTAAATTGCCTACTTCCTAATGATACTGACTTTCTGAAAAAAATCTGAATTATTTTGAATTTCTTAAGTTTCTGTGTGAACAATTCTTCTAGAAGAATGCCTTCACCTAAGTCAAATCATTTCTACATTAAACAAGAGTGAAAGACACCCTTTCTACAGTTAGAGATCTATCTTCCTCCCCCTTGTTTCGAGCTAAGCCTTCACATGGGCTCAGCTAGCTTTTTAGTCTCCTATCTTCAGGGACTAAATTAGGAGCCTTGTCATCCTAAATTCCCTCTAAGCCATTAGGGAAAGACAAGCAATTCCAGAGGGTAACCCAGGCATTAAGTGATTACAGAAGGAATCCAAAACAACAAAGTTCTTAATGCGGGTACCTGCAGCCAGGTAGGATTAATCCAGGCCAGACATCCTACAAGAGAATCTATTATTAAGTAATGATGCTAGAACATATCCATAAATTCCAGCTACCACCAAAACTTCACATAAAAGTCTTTCAGAAATAAATGAACTTTTAACAGAATAAATAATGAATAACGGCTTCAGGACTTGGCTCTATGTGGCAGCAACTATTTGAAGCAAGAGAAAAACATATAACAGAAATCCATCCACTTTCTCTGCCACAGCAATTCAATGTTGGTCTCAGCAGCTGCAGAGTGGATCTAAACATTGTAGGGAATGCATGTGCTGAAAATACATGTTGAAGTGAAATAGCCTACTATTCCCACAGCTCTTGAAACATGTATACAACCTTCTCTTTTTAGTTCCACATGCAGGATCTCCACCAGAAGAATTGGTACACAGTATGGAAGAGAATCTAATAAGCCTAACAAAGAAACAAGATTATTATGTCTTAAAGGGATATTAAGTGCTCCTTCTGCTGAGCACTTAATACCCTAGACTTAGTCTCCCACTGAGGTATTTTTTGTCAGCCAAAGGTAGGGTGAGGAAGTGCATCAGTGTTTAATTCCATTTTGGCCTCCTTGTACCATCTGAGAGCAGCTTAAGTGCAGTATTGCTCATACAAGCTATCTCCATACTTTGGCAATACGGCGTATTGATACACTGATGCTACTACAGTAGATATGACTGTATGTGTCTATAAAAGATACACCCATAATAAAGGAAGATTAGGGAACGATCTCACATACTAGGCTCAAAAACAACTCTACTGCCCAAATGTTAGTTCGCTCTCTGGCTTCTGCTTGGACTCTGCACCTGGCGCTCTCCAGAGCAGTTCACGTAAAGACTCCTTGAAAAGGTGGTAGGGATGCCACAGCATGAGTTTTGGATCCCTCCATAGTGCACAGCAATTATCACAATTTCTAGCTCATACAGCAGAATATCTTGAACTCTAAAAACCACACTCACAAAACACCATGGACAAAGGCTTGATTCAAAGTTAATTGAATAAGTGTAAAATCTTAGATTCCAATAAGCTTTGAAACCAGAAGCCAATCTGTGTCATATCTAAGCCCTCTCTGGCTTCTGCAATGGATCTGCGTGAGTGTTAGAAGCTCCAGGATAAATCATACACTTGTACAGACTAGGGGAGGGTACTAGAATAAAGTGAGAAACTGATGGCTTTCCCAGAAGACTTATCTATCTGCTCCTCCACCAATTCAGTGTGAAGTATTTGATTCCAGCATTGAGCAGAAAGCCATTCTGAAGCCAAAATGAGCCAGGCAGATAGTCCCGGGGACATGATTTTAAACAAAGACAGGTTTTGCCAGCCAAACCAAGTAAAGCAAACAAATTAACTCAAACTGACAACCCTCATGACAGTAACTTCTAAGTTTTGAGAGTTAATCATGCTGAATTTTGACAGATCACTGATGAAATTTTTCAGATTTGTCTTGTCAGTCATTTATTAGGGGTCATCTAATGAATAGCATATAAAGTAGACTTGTTAAGCATAGTGCCTGCTGACAGTTCAATTTAAAAGTGAAGGGTATAGAAAATTCACTCCAGAGCAAGTGTCAGTTTTTCCACAGGAAAAGCCGACTTTCTGTTAACAGTCTGCACAGGGCTGGTAGGGGTGTTCCCCATCTGTGTGACCCCAGCTGCCACAGGGATACCAGAACTGTTAGCAAGGAAGAGGTCAAGCACTCAGAGGAGAGACAGGCAAATACTACCAGAGTGACGACATTATCATACTAATTTCCTTACTTAGAAAAGAAAATTAAAAAATACAGCCTAAGGCATTTATATTTGAAGCTGCCTTTATTGTCATTTTTTATTTTACTTTATTTATGGATAAGATTGTTGAGAGGAACTATTATTCCCATTAATTTAAGATATCTTTTCACCCAACATAATATGGCATGTAAATCATAAAATCTAGCATAAAATTTGCAACATAAAATGCCTTTCTACGAAATGTTTCTTATTGACTTTGGAAACAAGGTCTAACAAAAATCCTTGCTGAATGTTCAAAACCTTAAGAGAAGAGATTAAAGCAGATCCAAGGAAGACTCCATTGTTATTTTACAGATAAAAATACAGCATTGCTAAAACAGCACAATAAGAAAAAATAACTAAAATGCAAATAGAAGAACTTAGTATGAGAAATGGATAACACACAGATTATTTTTTTAACATATATTCTGAAGGAATATAGTTTTTGTGAAGGAACTTTACAGATTTTCATTTGCAGTCTGCTAATTTTTTAACCTATGTTGGAATAAAGAATGGAAACTCAACTAGATTTTAAAAATGTATTGTTCAAACAGGATTTGACTCGGATGGAAATGTCACATTCAGGGACAGTTGTGACTAAGATCAGATTGAGTGTTCATTGATGAGCAGGCTAACACTAAGAAAATTTCATCTCTCTTCACATGGCCTTTTCCATACCTTTTGGTTGTTTACCTGTTACTTGATAGGCTTATTATTGTTGTGAGTTCAGATTTATTGTTGTCCTTCATCATGCCCTAAGAACATGACATGAGACCAGATTGGTGATAGAAGACTGGAAGTAGAATAAGAGCACTGTAGAATAAAAGGGGCAAATGAAAAATACAGAAGGAATTTGAGCACAGCTTGAACTTTCCAGAAATGCAACTCATAAAGAGAAGCAGATCATCAGAAAAGCACAATGATGGCATTCACTTTTTTTTTTTTTAAATATTCAGCTTTATAACTACTAGATTAAATAGTCTACATTGGCTTCCTAAGCAGAAGAGATGCATGGTTTTCAGATAGTGATAGGAAAATGTGAAGAATACTACTCTCCTGGAAAGCATGAATCTTTGAAAGGTATCTATCTGTTTCATACGAGGAAGAAATAAGAAAGGGAGAAACTTCCAAGGCTTGTGTGGATTTGAAACTACTGGTTCAAATGTCATGTTGGAGGGTTTGATACATGCAAAGAGTCCTTAATTCTAACAGTGATTCTAATGGTGATTAGAAACTGAATAAAATCTAAATTTTAATCATGATTAGGAAAAAAAATTAAAAGTCTGTTAGAAGATTCAATATTAAGTAAAAGAAGCTTCAGAGGCTGATGCTGTACATATAGATGTACTCAGGAAACCCTAAATCCAAGTTTAAAGGAGGCTTTCTGGCATAAGATGGAGAAAAAGTATATATTTGGTTCTAGATCATTAATCACATTACTTAGAAATACTGTCATTAGAGGAAAACAGTTATACATATGATTCTATATATGCAATTACTATTTCCTAGAGCAGTTCTGCCTGGTGTCTGAAAATAATTAACAGTTTCTTACCCATTATCATTCTGCAGGTGAAACCACTGAGGTGACTCAGGAGTCTGCAGGCCTTCCTAGTGGTCTAGGATTCATTCCTGAAGCTCAGTATGCTCAGTAATATTAGTTGCATCCTATTACAAGTAATATTTTCAATATTGCTAAAATGTATGTATTTAACAAGTGTTAGAAGTAAGAGTGAGGAAGGACATTTTATGTAAGTTTAGCCAGAAAGCTGTATCTGAAGTTTTAATACAGATTTTTCACTGCAGGCACAAAGAAATGTTGCATGAAAAACAGATGCTGAACAGTAGGCCAGTAAATCCTATCATACAGAAACTCCAAAGCAGTTTCAAGTGTTTCCATACACACAGCAGACTAAAATGTAGTCCCCTAAAAAGTTATAGATACTAGTACTCCATGACTTTGCAACCTTGAAAACGATTAGCACCATGTAGACTGCTGCAAAATTACACTTCCACATTAAAATTAAGGGTGGCATTTTACATCCATTAGGAAAGATATGACTGACCTCTGGCAATGCAACATAGTGGATGATACAAGCTCTTTGGATCTAAATATCTTTGCTATATCTCAAGCAGAATAAACTCTTTGGAGAAGTGAGACTGCAGTTATTTATTTGTAAAGGACTTACTATGCTTCTGAGAATTAGCATCCAGTAATTCAGATCCTGAAGCTAATCTTTATTTTTTCCACTCAATCTTTACTCATATAAGGAGCAAAATAATCTACCTTCTTACCTCTACAAGAACTAAATACGGATGAAGTCATAGTTGTGTCAAGACTTCAATATGTGTTCCAATGAAATATGAATTACATTTAGGAGGTTACTGAGCACAGAAACCCAGTCATTTAATAAAGAAATTCGATGGGAAAAAAATAATCAAAGGAATCCTACAAAGAATCCCCCTGCAAAGGGAAGACGTTGACTCTGACTCTCCCTTCAACTCAAGGCAAAACCAGCAACAGAACGGCTGCTTCACAAAAAGTCACAATGAATGCTGGCCACAACAAGGCTTCCAGTGAAAAACAGCCAAGGGATTGTTCAGTGATACCTGTCTGATGGTTGCACACATCTGTGTGTTCTCCAGAACCGCCATCTCTGCCTACTGTCAAAAAGGAAACAGGTGAAGCCCTGTAAAAATCAGTTATTTCCTTAKATTTAGATCTGTTTGCAAAAAATATTGCTCCAAAAACTACGACAAATGAAGTAAATTCTCCAGCATTCCAACAGCAGTATCTATATATGTCTCCTATGCATATTGGAAGTCCATAGAGGTAAATGCCTGTATTCTTTGCAAACCTATAGGTAAATAGAACATTCTTGAAAATGAGCGGTTAAGAGGTACATGTTCTAGAGGGAAAAAAAAACTTTTCAAATGTTTTTTTAAAGAAGAATACACATTTTAAAATAAGGAAGGATTTATACTAACTTAATTGTGCATAGAATTATTTGAAACATTTTGAAAATTGCAATATTAAGCATTGACTGATAGCAAATGCTAGAATGATGTCTATCCGGTGGATTTTTTCGTATTACAAATTACCAACAGTTCTTTATAATTTTTGGTCATTTGTTTTTACAAACTGTATACAACAAATTATGCAAACCTGCAGATTTACAATGTCTAATTTCAGCAGTTGCGGTGTAACATTTTTTTCAGGAGCTTTCACTGATATGTAATTGAATGTGCTGAACTCAGTGTCAACAATATTGGTTTGGCTGAATGCTGGACTCAGTGACATGGGTGCTCTCTTCCAGCCCTGTATTTACAGGATGAATTTCAAACATTTCCAGAAAGGAAGGCATCTGCAGAGTTGCTGATCTTGGAAAGGGTTGGAAGTATACAGAAAACCAAAAAGCAGCGGTATAATTTCCTCAAAAATGAGCAAAAAAATCCAATAAAAATTACTGTGCTCACAGAAAGATAAAAAGCAAATTGGATGGCCATCAGCAGCCAGTCTCATAAGTATCCGAGCAGTAATTTAAAAATCCACCAACTTCACTGCCGGAGGACGCTGCCAAAGCACAAATTCATTTGTTAAAAAAAATAGTTTAGACAGTTTGACAGCTAGATCTGTGATAGCTGTGACAGTCCGATGACTAAAACAAAAAGGAATGAGAGAGATATTATATGGCACTTAATCAAACTTTCCAAGAGTAAAACACACTTTCCTACTTTGTCACTTTAAAAGGACTACAGAACCCCCTCCCCAAATTTTTTTACAGCAAATGTGTTTCTCACCCTGAATTTTACCATTCTGAAGGACAGACTCTCTGTCAAGTCTTTCCTTCTGCAAGGGGTTGTTGTAACAGAAAGATCAGACTAAGACTGCGGGTTGCTGATGCATTTCTGAAAAGCTAACCCAATGAAGTAGTTGGGGTAGGGGTGGCTGAACCCCATCTCTTCTGAATCAACAGCAGGTCTGAAACATCCAGGCAGCCCAGACTGGTGGGACAGTTAAACACTTCAGTGGTACTGAAACACTCGTACGTTCTTAGACACTTGGCTACTGTGACTTTATCACAAAATTGGGAATCAAGATGAATGCCAGATTTGGGATCAGGGAGTTTATTTTGCTTTTTCCCCACTTCAGACAGGTAGGAACCATAGGACCCACAGCAGGATGGGAGAGATCTCCCTCCTGACCCGTCTTCCCAGGGCTCTGGCACTGGCGGCACCGCAGCCTCCTGTGCTGAGCCTGCAGCACTCCACAGCTTAGCCTTCTGCAGACTGAAATGGCTTAAGATATTCAGTTCTCTACAGGGGTGACGCACTGCATGTCACACAGGGTGAGACCGAATAGTGTGATACATACGAAAATGGTCTGTGGTGCTTATCACTCTAGCCTTTAGGGTATCCTGCAGTCGTAGCATTACTAGTGTAGACATGTAAAGCAAAGGAGCGTGGGACACACACCTATAATCTACTACAAACTTAAGAAATACTGCTCAGAGGGTTGAAACTCTTACTCCTGGCTACTTTATGCACATTTTTATTTCCAGTTATTAATGGCAAATAATTATTGACACCTATGAGAAACCTGTGCAGAGCAGAACTCTTGAAAAATACTCGTTCCATTCCTTAGCTCCATTGTGGAAAAGATTTTAATCGTTGCTATCACCACCATGTGGGCTATAAACAGTAAATCCAGTTAACAGGACTGTAGAACAGGTCAGAACACTGAAAAAAATGTTTTCTTTTCAAACTTACCTCCAAACTCAGACCTAGCGGTAACTTCAGGTTCATCATCTTATGAGGGCTACCATAGAAAAAAGGCCAAATTAATATTCATCATACCTCAAACTGTTCAAATGCATATTAAGATACAGATGTAGTGGACTGACAGAGTAAATTATTTTTTTGTTACTCTCAGCCTGCGATCTCATAGTTCTCAATAATGATGGTTACTGGGTATTTTTCAAGACTTTGTCCCAACAGTTTAAAATGCAGGTATGTATGGCACTGAAAGACTCCACTTCCCCTTCAGTCTTCATACTCTGCAAATCCTCTTCTTTACTCCTCCATTCTAGTCTGTCTCTAGTCACATTATGGTCACACCAACTCTGTCACATAGCTGGATTATTTAAGGAAAGTTTTACCAGAGCATGTACTTTTTCTTTTGCTCAGATTTGTAATCCAGAATATTTTTTTTTTTAGATTAACTATGCAGGTACCTAATTCCCCATTCAGCAGCTTCAGTCATTTGCAGCCAACTGTTTTGCTTGTGGATTATACCAATCCATTCAAACAAACATGGCTCTATAGTTTAAATGACTTTATGTGGATATCACCAAGCAGATAAATATGACACATTGTTTCTCTTTTTAGACCTGTCCCTGTCACCTTTCTGGTTTATATGTTTTCTTTTCAACAATGAAGTCCAGCTACTTATTTACCATATTGGGTGTTATTCACATCTGGTTACCCAGAATGACATATATTGCTCTACCATCCCTCCATAAAGCTGTCTGTGTGGGTTTTGTAACAAAAACGGTCCAGAGACAAATGATTTAGTCTCTACAGCTCTCGGAAGTTGGTCAGCCTTTGCCTGCAGCAAGATTAAAGGAAATGCATCTTGCTCTGAGTAACGAGTGAGAAGGGAAAGAATCTATCTCTTAGAAGTAAAATGTTATCTAAACTATGGATCAGCCTCAGACAAGAGCTTGAATAGGGGTTTCAAGATGCAGCTTAGTAGGAATTTGATAGATTTCACTTCATTGGCTGAACAATTTATTTTCTGCCAGCCAAAACAGTGTTTGTAAACTGTACTGCCTAGTGACTGATGATGCCAAGGGCAAACAATGAACAGACAATAAGAGAAGAGATGAAAAGAAGCTCTGCTGGCATAATGAGGAGAAACGGTCCTTCATCATCCTATCAGGGCTACTGCTCTGCGAGTTATAAATCACCGTCATCTGCCTCACAGCCTGGGATAAGCACAGCACAATAAATTCATTGAAATAAAGCATTCAGAGTGTTGCATGTATTTTTATGTGGTAACAGGTTTGTTTTCCTGACAGCTTTACAGAAATGCCTGTTTTGTTGGAGTGTAGCCATGCAGACATAAACTGAGCTGTGTTCATGATATACGTTAATATCTAAGCAACAATAAATGAGAAGCACACTTATTTGATAGTGTAAATCAGTTTCAATACCATTTTGAACTAAACAGTGCTTTTTCATTGCCTTTATGCCAGACTCAGAGGACAGGAGCACTCTGCTGGGTCTAATTTCCTTTTGAATAATTTAAAACAAATGAAGATTGGTTTATGATTTGCTGCAGTTTGAACCGATCAAACTAAGTTTAATAAGAAAGTTAGTGACTTCAATTGCCTATTTTGCAATGAGGATATTATTAAAAACAAAACTGTAAAAATGGCTATGGACCTTCAATTTTTGGTATTAGGGAAGATTTGCTCTTTGATGGGATTCATATCACACCATTACGTTTTTTATATATATATATTTACACCTATTAATGAAAGAGATTCCTTAATCACTGACAAAAATGAACGGCTCTTCATCCAAGACAACTACATACCATTTTGTCTTTATGTAAGGCCACAGGTATTAGGGGCCAAATCTTGTAATCTCATGGTCTAATACAGGCAAAATTTCTATGGATTTCAGCACTATGTGTGATTTACAGATTTGGACTTATGTTAATTGGGGTTGGACTAGATGACCTTTAAAGGTCCCTTTCGACCCAAACTATTGTATGATTCTATGATTATTATCTAGAAAAACACTTCACTACACGTAAATGTTTAGAGTACTAAAGAAAACTGAGTTGAAGACTAAATTTTAGCAACAACCATTTAACCAAACCTACCTTCGTGGTAACCTGAACTTTTCAAAGATACTCAGCTGCACCATTGTCACACATTTGATCAGAAAATCTTCCTTTAACCAAAACAGAATGCACATCTCCACCCAGTCCTTTTAAAAATTACTGTTTGCCCATATATTACTTAATTTTTCTAAATCTTTCTAAAAAGTGAATACAGCAGAAGATTAAAGAATGTAAGATGTGGATTAATTTTAAACATTTATTTCATCCTTTTCCTGCAATAAGGTCTTTTAGATGGTCCTTGTCATCTTTCCCTCCTAAGAGTTCTCACAACTCAAAAAGCCACATTTTTCCATTATTATTCTATGTTATTCTTATATTTGCAGCATCTGCATGTTTCAAATCTAGTATCTCAAAGCTGCTTTAGATTTTCCCCTCACTAGAGAGCTACATGAGGATATCAGTACCAAATATTATTTTCTCGTTTTGCATATGTTTATTCATTCAGCACTGAGACAGCCACAAATGGACTCACCATTTGTTAACCATTACAAAAGCCTCAACAGTGTCTAACATACATTATGCCAGCATTATTGCTACACGAAGGAAAACCAAATGATTGATCTCTTCATACCTGTACTGAATAGAATCGCTGAGGGTTTTCTTAAACTGAAAAGCAAATCTCGTCTGTTAAGGCAATATCAAAACACCTACCCACTCTCATGGACAGACCACTTTTTGTACTATAAATGAAATTTTAGAGGCAGAACTCAATTATTTCTCATAGTTTATTTCATGCATTCAGAATCCCAGCCTGTAGGTGTGTCGCAAATGAGTGGTTTAGAGGCTGCTCAAAGAATCACCGTCAAAGGTATTAACAGAAAGCGATTTTAATAGAGATTTATAAAAGTGCGACTTAACAGAGTTCGATGGCAAGGTTCACTCTATCACTTACTACATGGATGAAGTATACAAAGGAAAATCGTGTTCTAATTGGGCTAGAATGATTAGTACAGACACCAAGGATAAAAAGTGTAAGGGAGACCCTCCCGTTGAGTCACAAGGTTCAGAGAAGACACCCTTGCTTTCCAAACTCCTTCTCAGAGAGGAGTCTAGGTGCGGCTGGATCAACTCCTAGTCTCAGACTTGGACAACGGTTTATGTCTGGTACAAAGGGTAAGGGATTATATGTGTTTAGCAGCAGTTGAAGGTTCATTCACTATTAAGGTGGATCACAAGATTTTAGCAGCACTTAATCATTAACTAATTCAACATTTACAAGTAAATTAGTAGTCTACTACAATCACGACTTAATTACAAATTATGCTTACTATTAGTTCACACACACACACACAGAGACAGAAATATATATATAAATGTACAAAAGGTACCTGTTAAAAATTCCCCTCAAGTTCTGTGAAGGAATATTCACGTCAAATGTCTAGGCATTTTTCTCAACGGGTGAGGGTTGAGCTTCGAGGAGTGAAGGGGGTTCAGCCCAGGTCCTGTCGTCAGCTTTCAGCGACAGTCCTCCGAATATCACAGACTCGAAAGGTCGCGAGCTCTGAGAGGCGTCCCTGTCAGAGGGAGATGCTGGGCACAGGCCGCTGCAGTCCAGGAGAGCTCAAAGGGTCTCACTTAGGACCACTATTTATAGGTTCACAAGATGATTGGCTTTAGTCATCCGTAAATTTCCATCCTGGCCACAGTCCGAGGTGGTAGTTACTGAAACCTTCAGAATTTTAGTATTGTTTCACTTGAGCTAAGACCCAGATAAGGGTATCAGGGGATGACACCTGGGCCAGGCAGTGGGAGTACATTCCCAGCCTCAGCTATGCAGAGTTTGATACAGTCAAGAAGCGCTCAACTGCCAGACTCAGTACACCAAGGCCAAGGTTCCACGGGAATTTCTGAGACCAACAAGCAGCCCAGGAGAAGTGGGGGAGGAATGCACCACCACAAGGTGAAAAGCAGATTCAAGGGAAATTGTCTTGACATTAGATTTTCTTTACATTACAATATGATTTGTATATATCCATCAAGTAAACCTAAAATTAACTTCTCAAAATTTCTCAAGCAACTGCTCCCACCATGGTTTAATGTATGTGTTATATTTACCATTTCTTATTTCCTAAGTCAGGAAAGAATTAAACACTGCTGTAAGGATATTTAATTTTCTCATGCAATAGCTTTCTTGTGTGTATTTGATTTAATTTGAAACAGAAAACACAAGAAACTCAGTGTGCAGTGGCATAAATCATTAACACTGATTAATAAAACGCAGCATTTTCCTCTGCCATTAAGCACTCATAGTAATATTTCAATTCAAATGTAAAAGTTTGACAATTTAATTAGTGCTTTCATAAGAAAATACATAACTAAATTGTTTATAATAGAGGAATTGAGAGAAAGTTGAAACCAGGTTGTAAAAAATCTCCTATTGTAACCCCAAAGCAGTTGGCAAACATATTATTACATGTTGGTTTGGAATATATAGTATCAATATTACCATCTTATACCATGGACATCGCTATAAAGTCCTAAAAATCTCTGCTGATCCACACTGAAACATGCAGTAATGTAGGCTTCAAGAGCACACAAGACAAATACTAATCTTTCAGATAAACTGTGCCAAATCACCCAAAGTTTTAGGAGGATTAGATGGAAAAGATTCAATCTCTCATAAGCAATGAATTTTTTACTGCATACTTGTCCTTTGGGTAGCTACTATTTTATTTAGTTACTTCAATTTTTTTTTGCTCTAATTGTTTTAATTGAAATGGAAATAACATTGCTAATAAACTGCTAGCTCTGGGCTTCAGATTACCTGTGTTCCCAGAGGGCTTCTAAAGTTCAAATATGAGCACATGTTCTGAAAATCTCTAAATACCGTGTACCAGGGGCCACAAAGTCTGGCACAGAGCCTTTTGCACAGAGAAGTCTGCAGGACCACAGTTGCATTATATGGTGCAAGTGCTTGAGTTAAACACTGTTTCTGAAGGGAGGGTGGAAGGCACCAAAATGTACTTACTTACTAAACTCTTCCCCCTTCCAGTGAACCCACCTCTCAATAAATGGCAGTGATAAACTGAAGCTTTAGTCCACAAGTGCAATTGTGTCATAGCTGACTAAAATCCTAACGCCTCTAGCAGACATCTGTTGTACATAGAACATAGAAGGGTGCTCTATAGCGTAGCACAACAGAGAAGCATCAACTCATCACCTTTCAAACAAAATTGAAGTAATTTCAGAAAGAAAGCTGCTTATATGACTTTGTGATGAGTCACTACGTAGAGCAGAGCTCAAAATTCCCCTTGGTATAATGATGCCCCATGAAAGTCCATAGGCCAAGTCGTGTGATGGCTAAAATCACTGGTTGGATGGAGAGCGGGCAAAAGTGGTGAACACATATGTGGTGCAAGGGAAAGAGAGGAGAGAGAAGGACATCCATTATCTGCAGGTTCTGAGAAATCTGAACTGCTTAATCGCAATCTCTAACATGCATGGCCAGTGCACTAACTAGTAATAAGCAGGAGGAGAACTGGCATGGTTGTGTCTCTTTGAATTAACCAGATTCAAACTGGAGAGAAAGAGTTAATCTCAAAGGAAGGCAAAATATGTGAAAAGTTTCAAATGTGGGGAGGCTTATGAGATGTTGGTGGACATCTCACATAGGCTGAAGTAAAATATCCTTAGAGCTTCTATGAGTTATAGATAATGTCCAACAAAGAGATATTGTATACAGCATAGGATATTTCTATATCACTCCCCTTCTATGAGGTAAAGATAACCATTGGTTAATCCAAGGATACGTGTTTGCCAAGAGACCAGTAATCATGAATTGATTGTAATCATTGCAGAGAAACAGACAACACTTTCATATACTTATGTAAAAAACATTTGCTTCCTCAAGGCTAGGGAAGGCTGGGAGCAAAATCAACTGGAAGGGAAAATGTAAATAGAAAAATGTGTGTGAAGCTGAATACAAGCTATTTAGCTTGGGATATTTAGGTGGCTGATCTAATCCATCATAGTTCCACAACCAAGAAGGGATAAATGTAGCTGAAGCTCTTCTGGTTCAGTAACAAAGTCATGAACAGCAGCAGTTAGAGTAGGCATACCTTGTGAATTGAAAAGAAGAAAAAGACTAAAATTAAGAGCAATTAAATATTCTAAAGAGTAGAAAAATTGAGAAGGCACGAAAAAAAGGGATGAAAGGAAGCTTTATAAAAGTACTGAGAACCAAAGAAACTTCAGTGGTAGCTTAGGATTTTTAGCAGGAGATGGTAAGTTGCTAATAATGACAGAGGGCATGATAAATAGTACCAAGTGTCTAAAGTCCAAGTAATGGGATGATAACTGAAAACCATATCAACCTTCCCAACCATACAAGTTTTGTACCGTGAAATACTCACCTGTGGCCCAGAGCCAGGAGCACCATACCTCCTCGCTCAGAGCCCAAGGGCAGCAGCGAGCCTGGGGCAAGCTTCACAGGTGAGAAGCAGTTGGGGCTGCCACGGTGGTCGTGCTCCCACTCCCAAGCGAAGCCAGAGCCATCAGCCTCAGCAGCCCTGCACCTCGTTTCTGCCCGCATGGGCCACATGACTCAGCTCAGCTGCAAGTTAACCCCTCCCTGCAGCACAAGAGGTGGAATCCAGTGTCTAGGCAAAGGGCTCCCACTGTCACACACAATCGATAGGGCACGGAGGGGTTTTGAGCATGGTCAGCTGTAGTTTGCTCCCTCCGTGATCCTCTTTCCATGGCTGGAAAATAAGGAAGTGGTCATGTGATGGAAAGGAAATAAGGGGGTGCTTTGCGGTAAATGGTTTTTGGGTTCATTGTGTTTCTGGTGTACTTTTATAACAGGGAAAAAACCTTAGGCGCCATTCTCATTTTATCAACATGTTTACATAAATATTGAAACAGCTCACTAAAGCCAATGGGTCTGTATCGGAGTATAACTGCTGTGAGCAGAAAATCATATTAATGGCATGGAGATGCCTGCTTATAGAGGTGGCATTAGCAAAATCATATATTCGTATAAAAATACATGAGACTGGAGAGCGTATTTGAAATACCTTGAAATTGGATAGACGGTTTTCTGCCTACATGAGTGGAATTTAAACTAGCTAGCAATCTAGTTGGCCTTTAAGTTATTGTAAACATCAAGACAGAGCAATTCTCTTACTTTTCAGTAAAAAAAAAAAACCAACTGGCAGGCTAGGACTCCCATTACCTTGTCTGGACTGATTAAGAACTTCCTTTTGTATAGTATTGTTACTCTTCTCAGCTGGAAAGTACGTAAGAGGAATAAAATATGATACCTCATTATTCTGCCAGGTCTGATACTCTGGATCATCCAAGTGTGTTTTCTTAAAGAATTATCCACATACTCCTTTATTTTCTGAACAAAAATCTGTATGAAGAAAGCCATTTTCTGATTTTTCTCACCATGGATGAGTTCATCCAGAAAAATTACATTTAATTTCCTCTCTAATAGCTTGCTTCCCAATTAGATTTCTGACCCTACCCAGAAAGGGATTTTCATTCTTCCTAATATCAAGCATAAAAGAAAGAAAGAAAAAAAAAGCTAAACAAACAACTTGGATCTGGGGTGACCTCCTTACCATACAGAGGATACAGAATTAATGTAATGTAAATACCTTTGTGCTATCCACATAACAATCACCTCTCCCCACGCCGTTATCCATCCCAGACCTAAATTCCTCCTACTTACAAGCTTTATATCTGTTCAATGATCCATATCTCTCATTTCATTATGAAATCAGAGGGGAAAAAATGAAATGTATAGACCTAGTAAGAATCGGAAAGAACACCTTCATGAGTGCAAGGAGCACTCATTTAACACATTTGGAAGAAATACTTCAAGTAATCTGACTTTAGAGGACCCACAGCACATTCTTTCCTACATTTTATTCCAACTTCCATCATCTTTAAGTGCATTTTGCGAACATTTCTAACCTCACAAGGAGGGTAATCACCAAGTAACACCGTAAGAACACCTTTGTTCAAAACATTTTCACTAGTTTTCCTCAAGTAACAACAGGAAAACTAAAACAATAGAAATGTCCTTTCCCCAAGTGTTTTACTTATTTTAAAGGATTTCTTGWTGAGTTCTGTCTGTGTAAAAAGTGATATAAAAACAGTATTTGGAGAATGGATTTCTAATTCCATCAGACAGAAAACACCAAGGCTCAGATCAGAATCTGGTATTTTGGGGGTTTTCCTCATAATTCATGGATTTTTAGGTATAGGACTGAAGTTAATGGCCCTTACAACATTATGAATCAGCATTAATTAAAGTGAAAATTAAATACCTATGAACTAACATCAGGCCAATGTTATGATACAAATTGGAAGGTAAGTTTTTGTGCAACAGAGAAAGAAAATTACTTTTTAAAAGGACTTTAAATACATTTTAAAACAAATTAATACAATTTTAAATCCCATCGAACTGTAGAGATTATTTTAAATTAATCTTTTAAAATCCACTTTTTAAAATCCTTCCAAATGTAATCCTTGGTTGAGATAAAAACCCAATTCCATTTTATTTTTTTAGTTGTTTATTTTTCTGGTAAAACAGGCTATTCTATTTTAGATCACACGAGCTGCTATTAGAGTCAATGAATAATGATATTCCTTATGCAGTAGGGGCTTAGTCAGTCCCCATCATCTGTGGTTTATCCAAGGGGATTAACCATTTATAATCAAATCCAGGTGGATTAATCATGCCCTGGATAGGAAGACTCAGAGCTGGCTCAGTGCAGAGCCAGTTGAGATCGGCGGAGCTTCTTAGGGCAYGTGTGCTGCAACAAATGTACTCTGCCATTTCCAGGCCACCTCACATACAGAAAAAGGTTAATCACTTCTGCAGTGTGCAGAACCTTAGCAAATCAGACCCAAAGACCCAAGTTAGTCATATTCACTGCAAATTTGTTATCTCGAGTTCCGTGAAATGAAAGTATCGAAAAATATGATGCAGATATACAAGTGGTGGTGAGCTTGGGTGCTGTTGGATTTATTAGTCCCCACTCAGATGCCTCTGCACTGTACTTCACTGTGCTCTTAGTCCAAGGCAGAGGTGCACCAAGGACAGAAGCCAACTCAGTTCTCACACTTACTAGAAAACCTGAGAAGTTCCCCAGAATTTGAAGCACTGGGCACAAAAAAGACATTTTGAGTGGATGCGTGCAAGCAGACCCTGCCTGCACCAAGGGAGCTCACCAAGAGCTGAAGCAGAATGAACCCAAGCTGCCTTTGAGCAGTGCCACACCATGATCTTTGCATTTCAAGTGCTTACATTATGTGGTCTTCCTGTTCTTAGGATACCTCAGTCTCTGATTAATGAAATACTGACTATATTCGATGTTGATCACAGAGCTTAGAAATTCAGTGTTAGCTTTTGTACTGGCCTCTCTTATTAAGTGACATAGTCAAATACATGAAGTACTGCATTCAGGTAAAACCTTGATGCCCCAGGACTAGAGCACAACAGGGTTTACAGCATCCTGTAGGGTGGAGGTAGGCTTGCATGCCTCTGCAACAGCACCATGTTATGGCTATAAACACAGCAAGCCCTAGTTCTGTGTGTCAGAGAGAAAGCCAGAAGTCTTCCTGACTTGCATTCCTTTCCTCATACCTGTACAAGGGCTATCTACAAAATCTGCTGCTGTCTTTAGCGCTGCTGTCATTTTCGGCACTGGCTTTCATATGACGATTTGGAAGGGAAGAAAAGGAAGAAAATGGGTAAGAAATAACAGTCAAGAAGAAAAGCTCATTTACCTAGTTGCTTTATGTAGAACAAGTCAATTTTCTTCTTGGCTTACAGCAAATATTTTTTCATCATCTTCCTTACGTGCAAAACATCTTGTTTGGCTACAGTATCTAGATAACAGATGAAGATGAAGCATGAGTTCAAAGACTAACAGGAAACACAAAGCCACTTGAACTTCACACAACAAAGATACATACTGTTTGCTAACAGATCACAACAGACATAGGAAATATTTTTTACTTTTCATACATGAAAGAAAATGCCTAAATCATTTTATTTATGAAAGACTGAGAAAATGTTGCTTTGTTTTTATTGCTTCTTTGGAATTATTAATGATTTTTGAAAGCCTAACGCTAAAAAGAAAGCAAAATCATCAGCTAATATAAGGTATTTTGTAACCTGTATTGTCTCTTTTGTACTAAGCTCTTTGTAATAAGCAAATTTATATAAAGTACATAGTTTTGAAGGCATTCTTGATTATGAAAAACCAAACACATAAATGTAGATTTTGGAAACCAGCTTACTCGCTTATGAAGTTTCACCGACAATCCTGAAATCATTTATGTATTCAGACATAAAAGTGCACTTAGTAGCTGTAATTGCATATTTTACAACAGTCTAATCAAAGAGCACATCCATTATATATATTGTCTTGTTTGCAGTGAACAGACATAAATCAGCTCAAGGAAAAGCAGGCAGTCTACTTCCTTGCCCCACCTGCTGACTCTTCAGCCAACAGCTTGAGGAGAGGGAAGTCTCACAAGGCCAAGGAATGATAAATGATTTGACTTCCTATTTCTGCACCTTTGGACTAGATTGACATTGTCTCACAGGTCCCTGTAGTTCTCCAAATAATACTAGTACCCATACTAATATAGGTGGCACTGATACAATACATGGATAGATGTGCCTGATCATTGTGATCGTCTAGACTGTGTACAGCATCATCTGTTGGTCATGAATGATTCACTCTAGAAGAAAGATCAAAAAAGAGTTGGTTACTGAGAGCTTCATCTCTCTCACCTCTGGGAAGAAAGACACCCTTACCTCTTTTGGGAAAGCAGCTCGTTGCCTGTGCTTTAGCACTCCACGTACATGCACACTGAGGGAAAGTGGTGACGTGCTGCTCACAGACAGACGTACAGATGTGCTATGTACCAGTGGAGCTGGTTAGCTGCAAGTCAGCTCTGGCCCCGAAGTTGTGAGAAAGCATTTGGGTGACCTGTGCCCACGTTAATGAGCCCTGCTGGAAAGTGGGGTACATGAAGTGGGGCACTTACTTCCAGAGTAGAGCATGGCTGGGTCCAGACATCTACGAGTCCAAGCAAAGACAGTTATTCTGCCTCTTTACACCACCTGGAAAGATGCATTCACCTCTACCTACTTTGCACCCACTTACTTTCAGAGTGAAAGTAACTGTAGTAGTCCTACATGTTAACAAAAAGGAAGCTGGAACTCTGCCTCTGATTCTTCAAGCAACCTCAGTGCTAGAAAATAAAAAGCATGATGCTGCCCTCAATATAACAGCCAGGCACATCACACAGAATGAAATAATTATTTCTGATTGTGCAAATCAACACCAGTTCTCATCTTTTCCAAGTAATGGTGGAACAAACTCACCAGGGCCACAGATGGAAAATTAATAAAGTGTCTTAGCTTTTTTTAGATCTCCTGAGGCAAAGTTGCATAAAATGCGGGGGGGGGAGAGCATATATTATAATAAATATAAATGCCTTCTGAGAAATAAGAACCTGACGTACCAAACATGGACCACTAGACACTCCCAAGGAAGTTCGTGGGGCTACTGGGTGTCAGCTGGGGTTGGACCCAGGGTAGCACTTATTGCATCATCTTAGGTGCTCTGACTTGATCGGTAGCGCAAGAAAATTAAGTATCTCAAGAAGGAATCTGCAGAAAACAACTGGCTGAAAAGTAGATTCAGCTAATTAGGAATTAAATGCAGAAAGAGGCTAATTAAGGGATGTCTCCAACAACCTTTCTGTTCCAATTGTTCAACTGATAACTTTGGTAATGTAGGGGTCAAGAAACAAAGAAATTGACTTTAAGCACATTGTGGAATTGGCATTAAATGGGGTATGGGAACCCCTGATTCAGATGTCTCCTTTAACTTGGACAGAGCATGAATTTGAACTTGGATTTCCCACAGTCTGTATAAGGGCTCTGAATGTTAGAGTAAGAGTCATAGAAGAGTTTAGGTAGGAACCCCTTAAGGTCATCTAGTCCAAGCTTCTGCTTAGTAGGACTAACTTCAAAGGTTGTGCAGGACTTCAGCCAGTCAAGATTTGAAAACCTCTAGTGATGAAGATTCTGCAGCCTCTCTGGGCAAGTTGTCCCAGTGCTTAACCACTCTCACTGTGAAGTATTTTTTCTTATGTCTAATCTCAATTTCTTTTGTTAAAACATGCAAAAATTGCAACTATTGCATCTTATTCTTTCACTGTTCATCTCCAAGGCATGGAAAAAACCCATCCTTTCTGTTCAGGCAAGCATGAATCTGGGCTGCTCATGTTCATGATCAGCCTAACCATTAAGCTAAAGCCAATCTTAAGGTGTCTCTCTCTCTCTAACTATTTTTATTATTATTATTATTTCATTTTAGATGGCAACTTATTAATTTCAATACAAATTAACTACTGTGTATAGATGATGGCCTTTGCTATTTTCATAATACATGACTTGTAGTATTGTATGAGCTGAAGATTTAGACTACAATAGGTCAGTGTCAGATCTTTGCCCTATTCATCAGAAATTGTGCTTGTCACTGCATGAAAAACAGGCAGAAAAAATTAAAGCTTTCCCCCCTCTGTACCTTCATCCTGATACAGCATAACACAGCTGTCTTTTTATGTGGAAAAAAGAAATTATACGGAATACCACACAGCACTGCTAAAAACAGGTCAAGGACAGGAAACCTTAGTGGTGATTTCAAACTATAAGTGCTCAGTACACAAATACTATGTCAACACATTTTACAAAAAATAAAACTAAATAAATAAGTTTGAAGTTACAACCAATGAAATGTCATTCTCTTTTCTTCCATCTAAAAGCAAGACTGTTCTTGACCTTTGGAGACACTTGAAGTTCATTGCGAAGGAACACTTAGTAGCTGCAGCTTGTACAAAGCTAAACAAGAATAAAGTCACTCTAGTACAGTAAGTCCAATTTAATATATGTTCCTCAAGGACTTTTAGTGCCACTTGCCACATATTTACAGGTATCTTACATTTTAAAAGTTATAAACAAAGTATCCTTTTCTTAATAAAAAAAAAGACTTTTACAGTGCAAACAAAAAAACAAGTTACCTAGTTGCAGCTGAAATGCACAATTCAAAAATAAGTTAAAAAATTGCCTTTGGCTCCTTGCAAAATTAAGACCAAGTTCTGATATAGAAAATTCAAATGGTGGTGGTTTTCAGTAGTAACTGTGCAGTAACTGAGTAACATAAATAAGGATGAACATTATACTGTAAATTTTTGAAAATAACATGTTTACTTAACTGAAGAAATGAGAAATTGGCTTATATCCTTATTTGCTCTGGATTCTATCCACATGAAGTTTGAAAAGTGAGTTATCACACGAGCTCTGCTGTCACTAACATTTAGTGATAAAATGGTCAACAAGTCTGCAGTCAGGAAAGAACTTTTTCTCAGCTCAGACAGAAATGGAGCACTGTTTTTTGTGGGTTTTTTGGGGGGCTGTGGGCTCTGGTGTTCTGTTTTCCTTTTGTAGTTGAGGTATGGTCCAGTACCCAAAAATCCCTGTAATTTTTATGAAATAATACCTACTTTTGAAGGGCTTCTGGAAAACAACTAACCACTACCTTTCCTGCTCTCTCTTTGTAGCTTTCAGTCTCTTCTGTAGATTGTTATATGGGAATGTGTGCTGACGACACCAATGTTCTTGATCTTACTGTTTGTGATTGTGGAAGATGGTCTTTTCCTGACCATTATCACTGTGTTCCTAAATCTGAAAATGAATTAGCAGCAATAATATTCAGCTGGATCCACCGGATAAAATTGATCAACTGGTTCTCATATGCTAAGCTAACACTGAAATATCAGTCCTCTGGCTGGAGAACTGCCCCCACCCAAAAGGTGAACAAATTTCACAGGGTATCTGGAGAAAGCGGAAATGTATTCCTCGTACATAATGCATGACTGATAGAAAATTAATGTAATGTAAGATGTGTTTAAACTGATTGACAATGGCAATATGGAAAATGAGATGGAGAGAACAAAAGAAGTGTTAAATATATTAAAAAGTAGAAATGAAAGTAGAAATATATGAAAGGAAATGAAGAATGGAAAAGAAGAGTGAATAAAAATATACGAGCAGGAAAAAGGATRAAAAGCAGAATAAAAAGGTAAAGAGTAAATGGTATGAAAAGCAAGAAGCAATAAGTAATAGGAAGAGATACATAATGAAATGTGCTGTACAGAGAAATAAAGAAGAGCAAAAGGAGAATATAAACTGGAAACTGATCAAGTGCTTAATTTTGTAAAAGTTCCTTGCTTACAAGCAAAATCGTAATTTATGTTTCATGTTAAAAAGAGATTTGACTACATCCTCAGTTAAAATTTAGTACCAGAATCTTAATTTTTCATGGAAAAGACTCTGTAAACTGAAAAATATAATAAAATAAAATTAAACAAAACAAAAGATGGTGTTCTAAGGAGTCCAGAAACATTACCTGTGCTCTTGCTGTACTTCAGCATTGAGGTTCTTAAACGTTGGGGTCCATCAAATTTGGTCAAGAACATTAACCAGCAGATAAGGGAAATGAAGCAAAATATACTGAAGCAACCGTTCTTTATTTTTTCTGCAGGTCTAACACACAGTCTTGGACTTTCATGAAGTATGTTTTGCAATGTGGAAGAAACTGTAAAAATGAGAGAAAATTGAGATGTTAATATCAAGGGCATAGATTAAGAAATTTAAGTTAATTTGCACCTGATAAATTTGAGATTAACAGAAAAAAGACTTCAGTCTTTCATGCAGCTCTGAAAAGTATTGAAAAGGCAGTACTGAGAAAGGCTGGTGCCGACGGGTTATTCATTGAGATAATGCAGAATCTAAAGCAGGAAGGCATGAACTGAAGCTGAGAAGGGACTAGGCATGAAAGGCATTTAGGAAAAAACATCTTGGCATGGATGGTGATTAATATGTGAAATGGACCACCAAGGACAGCAGCAAAAGCTGTAACCATAAATTCACTCAAAAACAATTATACAAGCACTTAGAAGAAAAAGAATATTACAAGGTACAAAGTCTAGACAGGTATTACTTTGTTGTTGTCCGAATATGCGATGTGCCACCAAACATGTATTTAACATTCTGTGGGAAGGAGTTTTCTCCCCACTGCACACTGCTCAGTCAGCAAATATGTGTGAAAGTTAATTACTCCTTAGAGAATAAGATGTACTGAAAGCTTTATGGAGAAGGGCATCTTATAGGGGAAATTCACAGTGCATGAGGGAGAATCGGAAAAAAAATCTCCTAGTCTGCCTAGAACAAGTGAGTCTCAACCCCTTGTCCAAAAAAGTATAATAATAAGTTAATCAACAGAATCGAGATATTTCTTCCTTACCCTTATATTAGTAGAGGACATTGGTTATATAGGCTGAACAGTTTTTTTTTTTTTTAGTCAATCCTATATTCATTATTTTTATTAAATACAGAGAGAGTGTGTGTGTGTATACAGATGGCTATAGCAGAATTTTTGGTGAATGCACATATAAGGGTGCATGGACATATATTTGCATTTTTAAAATTAAATTATATAAATTCATTCAGGTATATGTAATCTAATCCTGAGGTTTAACTTTGTAGCTACCTATTGTCCTCTAAAGTCAGTTGTTAGACAAAAAACTAAGTGTTGCCACTTGTGTCACCCTAGGAGAAGGAACTCAAGCTGCTGCCTCCAAAAGGACGTACATCGTCTAGCCGCAGCGCACAGGCTAAAGGGCAGAAGACCAAAGTCTGCTGCAATGAGAAAAGTCTTGGAAAGAGATGGAAAATTGTCAGGGACAACGAAGCCTGAAGAGGGAAGGGAACTCAGTGAACTGGCTAATTCAATGTCCCTAGAAACATCCCAAAAGTCTGACCTGTATGATCATCGTTTCCCAATCAATTCTTTGGAACAGTTGTCTGCCCCCATTTATTATCCTTATTGTTTGCTTTGTAATAGCAGCAAACAAGGATCAAGAGTGTTTAGTAGGATATACTGCATGAATAAGGAGAAGAAAGTTTCTTCCGTTGTAAAACAAGAGTCACAATAATCTATGCAAGCAGAGATCACCAGGGAGAAACAAATGCATGACATTAAAGTAACCAACCTGAAGTCATTACACATTAGGACAAGAGAGCAGCTATAAACAGTGCCAAATGATTTAACCTTCATGTAATAAAGAATATGCAATTATTATTTACCCATCAATATTGTTAATTATTTTTTTAATTCCCTCTGTTAAAAMAGTTTCTACAGTCTAAATAGAAACAGTAGCTCTTTTCATAGCACATATGTAATCAGTGTGTTAGGTGGCAGGGAAGCTGGCAAGCTAGTAAGGAAAGCATAGGATAACAAGGAGAAATAAAGGTATTATGGCAATAGCAAAATGTCTTTTGTGAAGAACATCCTGAAATACCATTGGAGCCACTATAGATATATTAACCTTTGAAACAAAGAAACTGCAATGCAATTTTTTTTTGTATGCCAGCCCCATCTATTGCAACTTGAACGTCTATATTTTACGGAGACAAATCTTCTCAATATATATTAATCTCTTTTTACCACTACCCATTTCCTGTAACCTCTGCCTATTTGTCCTTAGATTCTGAATGTCTTCTACTAGTCCAGATCTTTTACTGAATTTTTGGCAAACGTCTAGGACATCATAGGTGATGACAAGGGAATAACAATTACTATTGAAATTAAATGCTTTCCTGCTTTTCACTCTGCCTCTGTGGAAACTGTAAGATGAAGATATTCCTGTTTTAACGGCAACAATTCTCATGAAGTCAAGAGTGAAAATAAAGAGGTAGAGAGAGAATATATTTGTCATGCTTAAAGCAAATGTTTTCATGGAACTACTCATACTGATGAGTGTGTCCTTTCCTGGTTAGTTACAGCTAAAAGTTTTACTTCCAATGTGTATCTAATCTATATGAATTTTACTTTCCTCTATCAAGTTGACTGGGTTTGTTAGGTACTTTTAAAGTCCCTAAAAATCCTCTCAGGTTTAAACTAATTTAAATAATTGGGTAACATCTGAAAAATTTTTATCATTTCCCTTTTCAACCAGTGCTTCAAGGTTTTTAGTAAATACAGTAAGCCATGGCCTAATGTGAGCCTTGGAGGACTCTAACTATTACACAGCTGTGAAGATGACAGTTTGGTTTTCTGCAGAACAAGAAAAACTTAATTTTTACAGTAACAGTATCTTAATTTATGATCATTGTGAAACAGTACTTACTGAAATTAAGTRAATGTCCTTATTGCACACACCTGATTGCACACAATCAATAGAAATGAAATCCTAAGTAACATTAGTTATTGCTTTATTGATAATGTAGCAGTTTTTATCAGTTTCTAGATCAGTTTATATTTTCCAGTCTGTATTTCTGAAAATCTAATACATCAATAATTAATAGCACCTGGCAATAAAGTTTTGCTTGGCTTAATGTAACAGAGTTGCATGTTTTCTGTCTTCTGCTTATGCATAGCTCTGTTTTACAGAGAAAAAAGAACAAAACCTTGGTGCAGAAGTGTAATTATTACAATGCATTCTGTGCAGTCATTGTAGTCCTTAAAGTGTTAAGAAACAGAGTTTTCAGGACTACGTAACAGATGGAAAAATAGAGATTAAACTGCCCAAAGGTACAATCCTGTTGAACAATTGTGGACAGAAACATTCTTCATGCACCATTTTCAGGCATTAGAATTTCTTACAATTTCTCTGTTGCCCCGCACTGACAAACAAACTCCTTTTGCGTAATATAAAATTGCAGAAAATAAGGGGGTGAAACACTTAAGTTTAAGAGATATTTGATCCACATCTGTTTAGACTGTGACAGGGAGCAATGTGGGAAGTAAAGGAGGAGCAACAATTGATTTATAATCCAGAGAAATGCAGGAAACAGTGAAAAACAATAAAGACTCTAATAAAAGCAAATGACATGGAAAAGGAGAAAAACTAAATGGTAAAGCCATTCTGAGGCAGCAAATCCATCCAATTCATCCACCTTGTCAGAAGAAGAAATGTATCTCTAAGGCCAAATACAAATTTTCAGGACACTGTCCCAAAGTATCCCAGCCGATGCAAGATTTAGGCTATTTATTAGTTTAACTTATTTAAAAGGCAAAAGGCAACAACAAATGCTAGTGTCCGTTGTGTTGGGTTGACCCCAGCCAGCAGCAACGCTGCCACCCAGTCTCTCTCGCTCACTCCCCCCACAGGGGGATGGGGTAGAGAATCAGAAGACCAAATTCAAAACCGGTGGGTCGAGATAAAGACAGATTAATGGGTGATGCAAAGCTGTGAGTACAAGCAAAGCAAATGAAAGAATTCATTCACTGTTTCCTATCGGCAGGCAGACGTCCAGCCGCCTCCTGGAAAGCGTGGCCTCAGCGTACGTCATGGTTACTTGGAAAGACAAACCCCATAACCACAAACATTCCCCCTTCCTCCTTCTTTCCCCCAGCTTTTATTGCTGAGCACAACACCATAGAGTATGGAATATCCCTTTAGTGGGAAAAAGAGAAAAAAAAAAAACAAAACCTCGACACCATGCAGATACTGTCCAGCAATAGCTAAACCATGGATGTATTATCAACACTGTTTTAGTCACAAATCCAAAGTAGAGCATCATTAGGGCTGCTATGAGGAAAATTAACTTTATCCCAGCCAGACCCAGTACACCCATAGATGAGGTACAGCTCAGATGCCAGTATTCTTGTGCCTGACAAACAACCAGCACTTTCTTCCATGAAGTCACCAGAGTCAATGAAAGAAATGTGAGCAATTTATGTATTAGCTTTTGTATTGATTCAGACATAGCAGATGATGTAACTGCTTATCCAGTTAGTGGGTTCCTTAAGTACCAGAGTTTACAAAACAGCAGCATTATGCTGGTTCAGAATAGTTTAAGACACAGGATCTTCTAATAATATAAGACCCTTGTAAAGGCTCAGAAGAAATAAGTTCAGTGGATATGATCTGAATCTATAAGCTTGAGCTGCAAGTGCAATATACCACTTCGGTACAACTTATGAAAATATGATAAAAAAATGAAGAAAGCTGACTTAAAAAAAAACCAACACAGACTAGCGTCCTATTTAGTACACAAGACAGCATCACTCTGAACTTTTGCCATCTGTAGTTTCATTAGATTTACTGATGCAGTGTTAGAGCTAAAACTACAAAAGAGGGAACAGTTCTCTGAGTAATAAAATGCTATTTATTAGTGTGGTCTCATTTTCTAAGGAAGATGTGTGCAAAAGATGAATAGTTTAATTGTGACTCATAGTCAAAGAGATCATGGCTGGAATTACAGGTAATTATCATTTTTGAGAAACTCACCTCTGAGTTTGGACAAAGTGTCAAGGATTCTCAATTAGCAATCTGCCACATTTATAATGCTGTGGAAGGCACAGGAAGTAAAGAGGGCAGTCAAATCAACCTTCATTAATCTTGTATGCTTAAGCTTACAGCTCTTATATAAACAGAATATTAAGATAAATTACTAAGAGTCGGTGTTCTGCCAGAAAAAGTGTCTCAACCTCTTTTGTTGGCATACAGCTTTGACAGTGTTTTAATCCATATTAACTGTCTGTAAATTATGTCCCTCAAGCAGATGGCACTCCAATTATTCATATTTGTAATAGACTTTTCCCCCCTTAAAAGAAAGCTAATGTGAGATAAATTTTAAGCACCAAAACAATATTTTAAGATTGCCTTCAGTTGGTGAGCTAACTGTGGAGGACTTCTTAGCCCCTTTACCTACATCCTTGTGGAAACTGCAAGAAACTCTTTAGATCCGTTTTTATGGCATATCATTTCCTCATTATATCATCAGCTGTGTTTTCATTAAGCTTGAGACAGATACATCCAGCTGCACAAATCACAGTCTCCCTCAGATACAATTAGATTTAGACCAAAAAAGAAGGAAGATACTCTAATTCAAAATGTCTGTCTTAATTGGGATAAGTGTCTTAGAAAACATCCAGGCATCAGACTCAAAAGTTTTTTTAAACTTATTTCTTTAGCATCCTAAATGCTCTCAGGTCTTAGGGAGCAGTAGCAGGAAATATTTTAGATCCAGCAGCACTGAATTCAAGTCTGAATTTAAAGATAATTTGCATCTGCAAATACTCTTAAGAAAGGGAAGTGTGATTCACTTCTGAGGGCAGGGTTTTCATATACATCCTGTAATACTCTACATCTTGGTTTCTTATGGACACGAAAACTCAGTTTTTGAGGACTCTCATTGTTATATTTTTGCCGTGCAAAATTAGTTTCTGAGATGTGATTTTATGTATAAATCTTCCACTGCCAAAGTAAATAATGCAGAAAACTGAAATGTGGGATCTGGGTTAAACAGGATAGCTGAACCAGGGCAAATAGTGTCTGGTCCCAGTGACATTTTCTGTTAGACCTTAAAAGTGATGATGGACAAAGATTTTTGCATTAGAAATATTAAAACCTTATGGTCTTCACTGATGAAGGGTGCTATAAGACATAAAGGACTGAGGAGCCTGTGCCACACTGGAACAACATTTAGGTATAGGTCATTCTCATACAGAATATCCTTGTTGCAGGTGGAACTGATTTATAAGGGGCAGGAGATACCCATTTCCTTAGGCACAGGGAATATTCATAAAAGTTTTCTTTTGGAATTTTTTAACCAATACATTAAAAATGAAGTCTAAAAAATGCATTCAAAAATGTCTGTGATTGAGAAGAAAATTGCCCCACCTAATGCATCAATTTGTGGAAGTTCACCACAGAGACAGCCTAAAGAGGAGGCAAGGAGGTCTTTGGGTTGGTCTAAACCTCTGTGATAATCTGTTCACAGAGCAAAACTGTGCCCATGCAAACAGGTTTGCGAGTGTGCAAGTTTTGGTAAAAAAATCCATGAAACTGATTATGTAATTCTTAGCTGTCCTGTTTTTTACGGCAACTGTCAAACTTTGTATTTTTCAGAATTCAAACACTCTGTGCAATGATCACACAGGACTTTGAACACTGTTAAAGGTAGGGACAGTATATTTTCATCAGTTGGATAGATTTTTCTAAACAGCAGGGATGCTCTGCTGTTTCAGATACAAAGTCTGTTCTCTTTTGGTCTACTACTTAGACCAAGAAAATAACAGTTGTTTATGTCCTATATGATTCCAGTAGGTTCAAATTTAGTATATGTTTCAGAAGTGTTTCTCATTTGTTTTTTCATCACAGTTTCCGAAATAAAATTCTCCATCTTAACTGATATGTTTTCATTGCACTTTGTGGTTTTGGGGTTTTTTTACAAACTATGTACACCTAAGATGGTTAGATTTATCTTAGTTGTATAGATTCAAAATCAAAACATTTTGAAAGTGTTTTCTCCAACAAGGGCATATTATATATTATTACAGGATATCATATACGAGAAGTTATGGAACTATGTAATGTTGCATTTTGTCTAATGGTAGAAAATAATTAAGCTATAAATACATGTTTAGATTATATTAAGTGGCATATTTTCCAGTTGAAGGACAGGAAATTAGCTGTAAAAGTCCTGTTAGTGTTAAGTGGAAGCTGTATTACTAAATCTGTTTGCATCCCTCTAAAGGTTTACCACTTAAGTTAGAAGTAGTCAGGAAATTCAGTGAGAGGGAAATTGTACCTATCTCTCCATGTAGATGTCAGTTAAAAAACTCAATATCTGACAGTATTCATCACATTCAAGCATAATTTTTAACATCTGTTACATATGTATTACTCTATCAGTTGTAACATAGCTCAACCTATCAATTCGAGGTAACAGGTAGACTGTAGATTGAAGCAACATATATACCATCAGCCACATAACAAAAATCCTAGAGCTAGCCGTTTCAGGATCCAAATCTGCTTGTTATCCCCTTTTCTTTTGTAAGATAGATTTATGCAACCAGACAGGGTGGATGTGTCACTTTCTGTTTGCCTGTTGCCCTGTCAGATATTATCACAAATTTTGCAAAAATAGTATCTGTGTAGAAGAGAGATCATGTAATTACCCAAAGCAGAACCAAATCACAAGTCTGTGCCAGAGAGCTTGCACAAGTCTGCAAGAGCAATTGTGCCTGTCATCTAAACCATGGTAAAAATCTTCACCTCCAAGCCTGCAGACAAGTCTCAACATTCAGTCCAGAAATCAAATATTAGGAACTCTTGCAATTGTTACTCAGAATGGTCTATCCGTTTCACACTTCATACCAAATCTGAGTACTATATATATACATACGTGAAGTACAACGTGCATAGACAAAATAGCCAGCTGACAGACTGGTGGCACCGTAGTCACTGCTACATTGAACTCGTTAGGCACAAATTTACCTTGCCTCAGTGAGTACAGTATTGGGTGTTTTTCTAGAGGAATATTTTATAGGAATAATTGTCATATTTCCATCAAAATAAGGAAGCCCAGAATGAAGAATTCAAATGTAAAGCCTGTCATCCTGGTGACTTACTTAAAACAGCAGATCCAGAATTTTTGATTAAATATTTTAATAAGGCTTTAAAAGTTCAGTAAGAATTTTCTGTTAGAAAATGCTGACTTATAAGTACTGAAAGTCTTTACAAAAAAGGCCAGCTTAAGGGCCATTGTTTTATCACAGATATTTCTAGAACTCCTAGACACTTGAAGTATTCAGTTTAAGATTTTCAAACTGAAAAAATCCTGTTTTCTCATTCCAAATCCATTTTTCTTTTAGAACACCTAAGTTTAAAAACAAAGAAAAAAAGATACCAAAATATAAATTAAATACTTTAAAACACATTACTGATATTTTTGCATAATCACAGTGTAATCACTGTGTCTACACTGTGAAATCAGAGAAAGACTCTTTGTCTGCAGTTCTTACATATGATAAATCATAGTTCAGGTGCAAATCACAGGTGCAAAACCTGTTTATTGACTGTAATGAACCCATAATCATATCTTTCCCCAATCCCAGTGTCAACACAAATGAGTTACAGCACTCTGTCTTGACACCGACAAGTTTTCCAGGTTTTATTTCCAGGTCTTTTTTTAACAGTCTTTTAATTTTTTCTCTAACTAAGCAATACAGTAAGTTTCATGAGAGTATGCCCATTCTTTTTCAATTAGTTTTACTTTTCCTTCTTCCTGTGTCCATGGGTTTGTATCAGCTGACTCAATTCAGTGAAAGGACATTTATTTACTTCAACAGATACTAAATCAGATCCTAAATCTGGGGGTCTGCTAATAATGTAAGAATGGTTACAGTGAAAAGATATCGAGTCTCAGGCTAGCTTGTTTCTCTAGTATTCCAATATGCTATAAGTGGTCTAATATTTGATTTGTTAGCTTTATCTGATATCAAATAGCACATCTGTCTGTTCCGCCACACAACGGAAGGAATCTTCATTCACCAGTTTTGCCACAGCTACACTAAAGTCTTCAAAATTGTTAGCATACGGAGCAGACTCTCCACATAAATAGAATCAATCTTTTCAGCCACATCAAGACTGACATCAATAATTATCTATACTGTAAAAAACCACATCCACTTAAGTTTTTTTCTCTTTCTGCCTTTTTTTCTATCATATTGGCTAGGAAAATTCTAACACAATTCCAAACCAGCTGTGAGTATTTGCATTACCAAACAGTGTGTCCAGAAAATTATTATGCCAGAAAAAATTCCATTATACATTTGTGTTATATAAAACATGTACATACTTCATTTGTTAAAGAGGTTAAGGACTATGTCCCAAAGGAAAACATCAATTCAGTGCAGCTGTGGAGTACACCTGTGTAAAAAGACATAAATTATGAGTGAGACAAGATGATGCTGGGGGAAAGGTCTGCCATCTCTTTGATCTTGGCCCTGAACACCATGGAAATGTCCTTAAAATCTATCATATAAGAAAAGAAGTATGAAGTAAAAGGACTTCTGTGCTAAAGATGAACCAGACTGAGTTGTTATTGTTTTGCACGTATGTGTGCATAGCTGTGGACTCTGTCCAGGGGGAGAGCTGTTTATGGCCCTACATAGGAGTAGAAGTGCTGTGAGTCATGACACACAGCCAAGGTCTCATACAGACAGCAATGGAGCAGAAAAAGGAGCAGAAGATCCTCAGCTTTCATTCTGGCCCTATTTCTTCATATGCAAGCTCTGAACTTTGATGGATCTTATACAGTTGGTTTTCAGTGACATTGTGAGCAACACCTTTCTTCAGCCTCTGAAAGAACTTCATAGAGAATAAGCTCAGATCATCCAGTTTTATGGATTTTTTATACATACAGGTTATGATATAAGCATGAGATTTCAAAATCAGAATTAATGGAAAATGGAAAATGAAAAAAATATATACTAAACCAAAGCAAATAAAAATCATGCAAGGCAATGCACATCTCTCATTATTCATGCCTCTAATTGTTCTGTTATCTTGAAGTGGGACATCAAAGAGATACAGGTCCTAAATATGACAAACCAAATGTAATTATATGTTTCTAACAACAGTCATGCAAATCAAGCAGAGAAGTTATCATGCCTGTAAAAAAACTCTTTAGAAGTCTGTTTTTAAAAATAAACTTTCTCTCAAACCATCTTTTACAAAGTAATATTTAAAATGCATAAATCAAAAATCACAACAGTCACGGACAGACAGCAGTATGTACAATATTGGTAGCATGAATAAACAGCCACAGCCCACTTTATTAGTTGCAAACCTAGTAAAAACACTAGTCTTATACAAAGGAGTGTGTTTAAAGTTCAGATTTTTGTTTTTAAAAAGACTTAACAGGCATGTCTCTAGTAAATTCCTAGTACAGAAACCTGTTTTTAGTTCACTTACGGGCTGTTGATTGGAAGCATGGAGGTCAACAGAAGCACAAGTAGATAAGTTTTTATTATTATTGTCTCTAAAGAATACTGTAGGTTTGTAGGAAGATGTACAAAATATATTTCAAATAATATTTATATCTCTCTCTGGTTATTACAGATTCTATCTGGAAAAATGGAACTTGAAGTTGCTAGCACTCCCCAACGCTATGGGATCTGCACAAGTCATTAAGTCTGAATGTCACCTTGCTAGCTTCCTGTTGTGTTGAGGAGTAATGATCAGGTGCTTCCTATCACTACATCATTTGCTATTCAAAAACCTTGATGTATTTTTCTGCAGTCTAGAAATTGCAGTGATGAAGAGACATCTGGAACTAACTCTCATTTACTGGCACAGACAGTCCAAAAAAAAAAAAAATTCTCAATGCCCCAAAAGACAGCTTCCTCCCTGCATGTATCCATTCAGCTCTAAATGTTAACTACAAGCACGTCTTGTGCCTCCCATAACACAGCTACTCTAAGCTTCATACCAGAACCGTAACCAAGTCCTTTCTGATATACATTGATTAGTGCTGCTTGTCAGCATCTTTGATGGATATACCCTTGGAGAGAAATGCAAACATATGGCAAAAGCAGAGATGGGGATTGGAATCGCCTGCAACTCAGCACTG
Organism: Phoebastria nigripes; assembly: GCA_035582835.1. NCBI lineage: Eukaryota > Metazoa > Chordata > Aves > Procellariiformes > Diomedeidae > Phoebastria > Phoebastria nigripes. The sequence continues at coordinate 428,556 of JAYKAV010003128.1, read as the reverse complement.
CTTGATTACGAACTGCTGAACACTAGACCATTGAAAAACCTTCCCTGACACACTGACTCATAGCACAGTGCACCCGGGGATGCGCATTCCTTTCAAAATAAATAATCTTCACATATATTTAATTATCAATTAAAAGGTGCACAAAAAAATTTTATTACATACTGTAAGCTAAATTTTTCAGATGGGACTATCTTCTGGGAAAACAAGCAATGCTAATTTTAGCCCTTTATAGATAAGCATGTATTTTATTGCATGGAAATACAGAAGACTTAAACCTGCTGATTAATATTGATGTTTACTTATGAAAATTCATAGTTTACATGGAGCATACATAAAATAGGCACACGTTTCTCAGCTTGTTATCCTACCATAAAATTCATCCTTTCTGGGTTCTGCAACACAGGGGAATTTCAAGCTTCAGCATCTGGTGTATAGGAGCCTCTTAGAAATTCCATCTTCTGAAACATCTCCTACTGGAAGAGTGTGTCCTGTGATAAACTGCACACAGTAATATTTCTCATTTCTTATGACAGCCTCTATTAATGTAGAGTTTGTCTCCCCTTTACGTAAAATGTTTGTTAGCCTCTGAAAAAGTATTTTGCCATTTCCATTGTAGCATTTCAAGAGTTTTCTACAATCCAAGCTTTTAAAAATAAGATTTAGTTTCATGTTTCCATTGTAAAATTGCTTAACAGACTGAAGAAAATATTTATTCTTGAATAATTTTTCTACTTACAAACTTGTCATACATTTTTCTTTGTGAAGAATTATTCAGACAAGCCGGATGTACAAACTGCCAGAATAAATGTCACGTATTTTTTTAAGAACAACAAGCTGAACAGTAAACACACTTCACTCTTCTTAAAGCTAAGGGGAAGTTTACATTTAACAAGTAAATATGAAGCCTATAAAACTTTAGATCTGAAAACTGATGGAGGATATATGTTTCTGGACCCTACTCTGGGAGTTTAAAATTATGCACATTATTAAAAATAATACTTCATACACTAACACAAACAATAGTATTTTTCTTTCCATAGCACACGTAGCGTGTGACCAATCCCATAAATAATGCCACATTGCTGGTGATTTCTTATTCAAGAAAGCCTCCCCTGTGCAAGGCTTACTGAGAAAGATAGACTTTAAAATTGATGGCACACTGTGAAAATGTTAGTTTGCATGTCATACATAGTGTTATGCCAGTTGTGAATCCATTTTATTTTTGTGTGATTTTGGCAGTTGAGAAATGTTCTGGCTCAACAACACTAAAGACACAACAAGCCTACATTTATCTACGTCACGGGGAGGCAGAGCACAAACCTTTTCATTCTGCCCTCCTTCATGTATGCCTCATGCCACCTTCAATGAAATGAATCTCAGCTGTAGAAGAACAACGCTCTGTGATGTGGCAGAAGATAACCCCATCTCCAAGCTCTAATGCTAAAAACGCCAGAAAAGGTATAAATATTATTTTCATGTTGGAAGCAACCATTCACAAAGGTTTGTGTTTGCTTTCCACTGACAGCAAAGGACCATTCTGCTGAAGGAGATATTGGTCAGACTTCAGGTGTAAGCAGCTTTATAACATGACCGATAGTGCACTCAGTTTGAGGGTTTTAAGGATTCTGATTTTCAGAGACTTTGAAGTACCCATTATTTCTGAGTCCTCAATACGTTTTAAAACCTCTACTCACTTTAAAAATATCAGTTTCATAATTTCCTCCAGCAAAAGAAAATTTTAAAAATTTAATCATCTTTAAAGCAAATTATATTTATTTTAATAAGTAAAATAGATATAAACAAATTATTTTTCATTTAAGCAACTAATCTTTTTAAACTTGTGTCTATCATATCTTTAATGAAGGTTTACATCTGGCACTTTCTCCATGAGGTTGTTGGGATCTATGACAGCACCGTTTTCTTAAGAATCTCAACCTTCACATTTTCTGAGTTGCCTATATCAAAGTTCTTTTAAACTTAATTTGGATGAAGTTTTTCTGTTTGTTTTCAACTTCCATGCCTTCAAGGTTGTCCAAATAGCTCTTTATTCCATATGTATCAATTTTATGACAAATTAAGAGAGGAAGATAGAAAGCTATATCTAGCCTATGTCTGGTCCCTGTTGCCAATAATATATCTCATTTCCATATTCATTATGCATATCCCAGCTGTTTCTGTGCTCAATATTAGAGTGAGAACCAGCCGTACAACCTTCTTCCCTACACACTTCCCGTGCAGAAAAGGTCCAGTCATGTATCCCTGATGAAAGATGTGATGTGCTCTAACCAGTACTTCATATGCAGCCTTCATGTGTAGGATCCATATGTAGGATTCATATGTTAGTTAAGCTGTAGCAAGCAACAGAACGTCAAAACACAAGCTAACTGAAGGATCTCCTTAATTCAGTCCTCTATTATCACATGCAACTGTATTATGTAGTCTTGCCATGATCATTTTGTCTTAGTTCCAAATACTATAAAACAATAGAGTATCTAAATACATACCCACAGATGCCTAGCTGTTGGGAAACTGTGGGCAGGCAAAATGAAAAAAAAAAAAAAAACCAGAATGATTTTACTTTAAAATACAGGAAGACATTTGGTTTGTTAATGAGGTATAACATACTCATTTCTTGGACTAGAAATACTTTAAGGGTCATGAGGATGTTTTGATATTATTTGAGAATTATAATTTAAGTGGTTTCTCACACTGAGCAATTTTGTAAAATACTTATAAGTAGGATCATAACAACATTGCAAGTATAAGTGTAATAGATATTTAATCAGGGGCATAAAATATAATGTATCAGGAAATTTTCATTAATTAGATGCTTTGAGTTATAAAGAGGCACATTTAAGAAAGAGTTTTAAGCAGCTTTTTTCCCAAGATGTCACCTTTTACTTCTGTTGGCTATCTTGTTTTTCATATCAAGAAGGTTGTGAGTATTCAAGAAAAAACAGATAGCTATCAAACATTTGCTTCTTTGATCTTAATGGGCAATGATGACACTTCCCTCCTGTTTTTTGTTTAAGTCAACCTTAGGTTTTCAGTAATAGCTCATGGCTGAATTGAGCAAAGATATTACATCGTATCTAATCTCAGTCTAATTTGATGGTCAACGCCATTATATGTGAAATCATTACTTGGCTATGCACTACTTTGAAGGAAAGGATGACAGCTTTCATTTTTGCTGCATACTAATGGGCAATAGAACGTAAGGACTGGGAATAAGAGGAAGATAAGTATAATGGGGCTAGTTTTACAAACACATTCAGCTCTGATGCAGAATAAACATGTCTATTTGCATTAAATATTCACTGCTTTTGATATATATCAGGATGGAAAAAATGTCATACTATTGTACTGCTTACCAAAAGAAAAAAATAAAAACCTGTCACCTGACATGTGGTGACTGAGAAGCTTCCTTTGATATAGTTATAGGTGTTTTTGTTGAACTGCAATGGTACTCTCTCACAGAGAAAGCTATACCACTCCCCCTTGTACATGGACTTAGAATAGTATTTCTATAATGTATTCAGCACTACGTCTTTGCCAATGACTAATTCTTGACAGAAAAAGTCAAACAGTAAAAGTCAGACCAAGCTATTTTCTAGATTAGCTAACCAATTTCTTTTCCAGACTTTTCAGCAAAATCACTTTTAATTAAAAATATGCAAGTATTTTAACTAGCTTTATAAATAAAAAGGAGGTGTCATAGCCTTTTTTGACTTCTTCTCTTTCCTCCTTTTCACCCCTCCAATAATGAAAGAGACTCACCCTGATATCAAAGACATAGATTAGTTCAGAGCAGCAGTTCAAAACCATGTTAATACAATTGCCAGCCTGTAGGTCTATGATTCCCAAGCTATGGCTCACAGACAGTACCTTCCCCACAAGACCCTCTCAGGTTGCTTGTACCTTCCGCTTTCCATAACTATGTCATCTCTTAGGCTGACTGGAAAAGCAACATGTGATGTTGCTCACAGCATCCTATTAGTGTTGAAAAGATGGAGATCACTGCTTGGAGCATCAGGTTTCATCCAAGTTACTGAAGCAACAAAAACAGGATAATGTTACTTCATGATTTTTTCATCAGTCAGTAAATCTTGCAGCAGCAATTTAAGGGGTGTTAGTGAAATATTTGTTTTAATGTATCTTGGAGAACATATTGACATCTGGCTTTGTTACTACCACAGCTGAAAATTTTGTTGCTACCAAAAATAGAAACCAAATAATCAAATCTCAATTGATTCCTGTACATGTGTATTTCCAGCAATGACTATTGCATTAGTAATGCATTAAAAATTCTCCATAAGCATTATCAATTGCTGAAGTTAGTTAAATACTATGCTTTTCCTCATTATAATGCCATTAAGGATGGAAGTGTCCCTTGATGTGATTAATGGACTCATGCAGAAATTTGTGCTAAGCACTGATCCATTTCTGGTACTTGCACTTTTTGGTGGCATTTACCTTCCTGTATCTTTCTGGGGTCCTTGCCTAACGAGTCAAAATAGCTTCACCTGGCCTCAGTAACTGGTAACCTCTGCAGCAGGGAGAATCAGGTACTGAACTGCCTGGCATTYTGTTGAAAGCTTTTGTTAGTTTTTATTAAGCAAAGTTATCCCACTGATATGACTGCAAATCTACTGACTTATGTTGTGCCCATGGGAGGAAACTGTTCAATTAGGGGGAAGAAAGTGCTTCTTTACCTTGATTAACTGAGATCAAAGTGATTGTGCTGCTGCCAAAACCTAACCAATGGCCGTGGTGACATGACTCAAAGAACTATACAGTGAAGGTCATTGTAACATTTTTTCTCTTTTAATATTCAACTTCTATTTTAAATCACCTCTGCATTACTTCTTTCCTCATTATGCAGTGGGTTTTCCAAGTGATTTTTTAGCCTGCCATTGTTTCAAGACTGATTTTTGTAGGCTTTCTTTTCTTGTGGGTACTATTTTCTTCCTGCACTCTCAAGAGGTCTATTATGGTGTGAAAAATAGACTCCAAAATGTGCATTTCACATTGACAGCAGGATACAGGTGGGGTTTCCAAAAATACTTCTCACTGGTAAAGTCTCACTGGCTCTAGTAGGAGCAGGATTCTTTTGACACTTTGCCCTTTTGAAAATTCTGCATCATTTGCAGCCACCATTGCAAAGCTGACTCCTTAATGTCACAACTGTAGAGATGGGTCCAACATGTTTGGGATGCTACCCAGAGTCTATGGGTACACAGGTGTGATTGCTGAACTGGGCCACCAGCAGAAACAATCCTCTAATTACTGAGACACTTTCTTTAGCCAGCAGAGTTTATGCACTCACATCCTGCTGCCTCCCACTCAGATGCAGCCGTTTTCAATTGTTTTGCTTATATTTAATCAGTACATGAGAATTCTGAGGGTTTGGATTTTTAGTAGGATTTTAAAATGGATCTCTGAAAGGAGGAGCAAAGAAAGTATTGTGGCAATGGACTTACAAGTCAATATACACACGCTAGTTCTGGTTTTCAGAAAGGGTTTTCTTTTGTCACTACAGTAAAGATCCACTATTGATTCTCATTCTCCTTCAAAGTAGCCTTAGAAGTTTCCCAGTATTAACAATAAGAAATGTTCAATATCAGTTAGCAAAGTTAAGAACCTGAAGATAACAATGGTAATCATAGCAGTTTAATCAATACTGAGGTTATTAATATTTTGCCTCTGTGTCAAACCTGCAAAACAATATGAAATAATACAGGCCTTAGGGATGTTTTTTCTTCATCTTGCGGTGTATAAAGCTTGCTGAAATGTGGCCTCATTTTAGCAGGCAGACCTGACATTTCCTAAAGGCAAAATTAAATGGGTCAGAGAAAAATCATCTCAAAATAATTTGATGCCATGAGGATTTGAAATTATTGCTAAAGTGCAGGTCCTACCTATGACCAGAGCAAGAAGCTGAAAGTTGGTCATTTTGGCAATATTCAGGGCCTCCACTTGTCAGGATACTGCCTGAACATCAAAGAAAACCTGTAGGAAAAGAACAGAAAATCTGAAAATAACAAACCTTCCGTCTTTTTCCCCGTGTACCTTAGTGACTTTCTTTCCTCTTCCACCCCAAGAAATCAAGTTATGAAAACTTGATGCTTTTCCTCTATCTCAGCTACTTTTCAGGACAGTTTTACCATGCAACCCACTTTAAAAGGTCTTATGGTACTGTGCTATCACCCAAGTTGTTTGTTACAGCTTTGCATTTGTGAAAACTGTGATTTTCTGAGGGAAGGAAAAAAAGAAAAAAATCCATTGAATGACTATTTAAAACCAGGTGGACTTTTCAGGTTTTTCAAACCTATCTTTTCTTTTAAACCATTCTGAGAAATTATTCTGCAAAAAACTTTCACCTGCCTTCCCTTTGAGGTGTCCTTCTTAATGTGGTATGTATTTCAGGAGCTCTGTAGCTCCAAACCTCTTCTGGGCTGGGTATAAACATGCCAGTAGCAAAGCAAATAGCACCTATGCTGGGACCTCAAAAGTGTGCAAACAAAACCTTTACTCAATTGTCTGGTAAGAAAAGCTCAGGTTTAATAGTTTTAATCATTCAGTAAGTAAATGTTTGCATGAAGATTAATGATCCTGTATAGAGTTGAAACAGTAAGTGCAAACGCTAACGCTTTGCTTCATTTCTTGTAACACTGAGGATTTAATAGAACTATACAAAGATTCTAATTAATTTCTTTTCAGAATTAATGTTTAAAACTTTCTGTATTTTCCCCCTTATCCAAGGAGTTGTACACAATGACAAGGAAGCCCAGGCTGGTGGTGTGCCCTGCCTGAGAAGGGTCACTGATGCCTGGCTGTCAGTCCTACCCTTTCAGGCTGCCACAGTGCAGTCCAGCCCAAGGGACCACATCTGTCTGTGGTTTGGACCACACAGTGAAACAAATCCCCTGGCTTACACTGGGGTTTCATGAAATCCCAAAATAGCCAATGTAAAGCTGCACTCCTTACTTGAATGCCTGCCACAAACTCACTAGTGATGTCCTTACATCTTCCCCTCTTCCAGCTCTCCTCCTTAGAATAAGCGGGATGGGTGATGGCAGTGTCAGGCAGGGCACGATCACTGTGGATCCAGTGGCATTTCCATGAGCAGGAGGAAGAATTTGTACCCCTAATTAGAAATTTTGACTTCTGCAAATTAATGATTTCCTATTGAACTACACACTGGGCAGCTGCCACAATATAACCTGGAAAAAAGGAAGGAACGAAGCCCCGCTGCTTGCTGCTGACCACTGACAGGGAGAGAAAGAGAGAGAGAAAGGGAGGGAAAGAGAGAAAGAGAGAGAGGGGGGAACCGTAGAAAATGGATGGAAATTTTGTTAAGCAACCAAGCATAGGATTACAGTTGGATTGAAGTTGATTTTCCACCCTATTCTCCAAGAAAACAGAAAGCCCTCAAAATACAGAATACTTCAGAATGAAGGAACTGGTCTGCCCACTGCCTAGTACCAATAGCTCTGGGACCAATAGCACCAATAGCACCGGTACCGATAACACCCATAGCTTTGTTATACGACATCGTGAGTAATCTTCAGAGACACGGCTTGTACACACGTTGTGGTCCATTCAAAAACCTGGCAGAGCCCCTTGAAGATATGTTACAGCAGCATCCCCTGCTTCAGTATAGCTGAGTGAAAAATACTATGAAAACTTCTTCTTTATCAAGAAAAATACCCGCTAGGAAACAGTGAAGAGTTTTCTGAATCTGCATTCTTTTGGCTTACCTGGTTGATTTAATAAACAAATCCTCTGTGGAAAAATAAATCAGAACTTCTACTTCCCATTTCAAGCTGTGCTTGGATTTGACATTTATTTTACTTTCAAATAGTTTAAATAAAAATATTTCATTTCTTTCAATCTCTTTTTCTTTTTTTTTTGACATCCCAAGCATTTTTTTTTTTTTTTTTTTTTTTTTTTTTGAGGCAAAACTAAATGTAAACCGGGAAACAGACCAGAATTTTCTATCTGTCACTCAGCTTTTATTGCTGCCATTTAGAAAGGATAATGTGTGTCTCAGCAGAAAAGCTGAGGATCAAAATACTTTTAATTTATTAATTATTTTAAAAACTAGTTCAGCCAACTTATTTGTGTCTAAGCATATTATAAACAAAATAGCTCTGAACATACACAATGGAATACATTATCATTATGAAAAAAATTCCCTGGTGTTTCCCTGCTTATGTTATTAATGGTGAAAGTTAATCTCTGCTTTCCAACAATGAAGCCCAATCAGGAGGCAATCTCTTTCTCATGTAGCAGAGGCAATAAAAGGTGATCAGGTAAAGAATCTAGTAAAAAAAACAGGAAAAAGCAGCTTATTCTAATACTATTATATATAAAATTGTTAGTGGGTTTTGTAGCCACAATAATGGGACTGAGAAAAAAATCAGCAAATTAATTTTAATTAATGAGAATTAAACTTAATGTATTCACAAAAATAAAGCTCTCTTGCTTTTCTGCATCACCTATAGTATCTTACAGTCAAAGCACATGTAGAAATCTGTTAACATTTCAGGGCCAGAGGAAAGAAACACAGCATGTGCTCGTCACAACATCTGGAGAGAAGCAAGGAGAACAGAGAAACAGAGGTAGTTACCAGTGTAATAGGTATTAAGTATTATTACTACTAGGGAGACAATTTGAGGCTATCAGCTTTTAATTGGCTTGATCCTAAATTCACTGAAGTCAATGAAAATCTTTCCACCTATTTCAGTGGGATTTGGAGTGGTTTTCAATATCTTACACCCAAGATGCAGTTGCGAAAACAATTATTTCTTCATTCCTCCTAGAAAGAGTTTTCTGTACAACCTTTAGGGATACTTAACGCTTCTTAAGTTTGAAAGTTATTGCTGAAGAAACAAATACTTGCTGAATGCACCGCCTCAGAATATAGTCACTGAACATCAAACAGGAACTGAAGGATTTGTAAAAAAGAAGCAGGAAAGCATCAAGGACAACTTTCCATTTTAATTACTGAAAGTATTGTCATTGCAATATTTATATTGTGTTATATATATAAACTGTGTGCAAGGATGCATTATTTAAAAACACATTCTACACAAGAATATCACTAGTTACAACAAAAAAATTTGCTTATTGGTATTAAACCCCTGCTCATGAATAAAGACCTTTTTATTATATGCTTTGTGTAGATATTGCACAGAGAAGCTGTAAAGAGACATAGCAAGCACCTTTCTAGCCTCCAAACAATCTCCACATTTCAAAGTATTTGTATCTGAGAGTCAGTTCTCCTTTGAGAGAGATTTTCTCCATCACTATTTTGAAGGCATGTGTTACTTCAATGTTGCAAAAGGAAGACATATGGAAAAGAGAGCTGAGGAAGTACTTAGAAAAATCTCTGTAGTAAAATAGAAAAAATAATAGCACAACCTTAGCAATAATACTGTCGTTCTTGTTTTAATGAGGTATTTGTTCGATATGTATATACATGTAATATTTCATTGAGTCTTTACCATCTGTCATTTTGCACATGTAAAATCATGCTCAGTTCTTGAAACAACAGCTGCATGTAAACCTGCTGTTTTGGGGAAGGAAAAAAAAAAAAAAGCATCAGTATCTGTTCAAAATAACATTTGAGTGAAGAAAGGTGAATCGTCAGCAATAAATGAAGCCAATTAATTTCTCGGAGTTCTGCGGAGCACCTGGCAGCAATGTCCCAAATTCAAGGTCTTCTCACTAGCAGTTGCTGGTTTTTGACCTCATATTAGAACACAAGGAATCTTTTGCCCTCACTCAGCTACAACCTCCTTTTAAATCTCTCCTCTCAGCAACAAGGTTTTCCTGACATTTATTTGTAAAGTTCTTTATCATGGAAGAGAAAGCACAGAAACTTCAGTAGAGGCCAATGTCATTTCAGCTGATGAATCCATTATTTCAGAGCTCCGGAGCTTCCAAGTGGTGACAAAGCCATGCTGCAAAGAATAATTTAAAGCTGAAAAATGTTCACATACAAAAATGAATGAGGTCTGCACCTGAAACCTAATAAATCTGTTGGGCAAAAAGTCTAAATATTTAAAGGCATAGAGTAGAAGTCCTCAGGACATAAAGCAGAGATAGAGTGTGTACAGATACACATGATGACGTCTGGCATAAAATCTAACTAAAGGTCACTTTTCTTACATAGACTTGCCTTTTCTTATATCTGACAAGACACTCAAAGGAAAACCTGCGAGAAGTTCTGAATGAAACATCTATATAGTTTGTGGGAAATGAGAAAAAGGATGGTCCAAACAACATGACATTTTATAGATTGCTTCTAAAAAATATCTCTGGTATTTCCTAACTGTTAAATCAGTATGGCAAAGACCTTTTCCCTAACTTTGAAAAGATGACATTCACCAATGTGAAATCTTCATTTTTACATTTATATATGATCCAACGGAAATTTTTGCTTTATCTTTACCCTTGGTTATGCCTCTGGTTCAGGCAATATCTCACTCTCTCACATTATAATAACTAAAGATTTCATTCCATAAGCCCGCCCTCTCTTTTTGCTTGCCTCTTAAGCTCACGCGCACACACACACACATATATAAGGGTTAATAAAAAGGGCACCATCAATTGCTGTGTCATGCAACAAGCACAGGAGAACAAGCTGAAGGTGATGCTGTGTTTTCTGACTTGAGAATTAATGACATCTTACTCAACTGCTGGATAGCTAATGAATTTTATGGGATTAATTGAATGCCAGGAATTGTGTATATACAGTGCCTATTTATGTCCAAGACGAGCCTTCTACTGTAAGATGGGAATGTAGCATCTCAATGCTTCAACACAGGAGAGGAGAGGGAATGAAGAGAGGCTACTTCCTTGCTTTCTCAAGATGGAAAGGCAAGAGATGAAAAGCAGAGCAACCAGGAGTGTTGACAGAGCTAGGAGCAAGAAAAACATCTAAAAATGAATGGCTATGCAGAAATGTATGTCAATGACTGTCTGTAGACATACATATGAAACCTGAGACCTTTTCTGGGCCTGAAAGATTTAGAAATTATTTGATTCAGTTGTCTGGCAAACAGTTATTGTGAAAAAAAAAAAAAAAAAAGTTCAGAATATGAACCACAGAGAACAGATAATTCTGGCAATGTCTTGTTGTACAAAGAAAAGGTTAGGCCCAAGGCCTAGTTTTGCTAGTTGTCTAAACTCGTGACTACTTTTCCTATGTAAGAAAACTCTTTTCTTTCACCTTTCTCTCCTAGACTTTTAAAAGCAAATATAAAAAAACCTAAAATATTTTTTTGCTCTCACAGCCATACCAGGAATTAAATTTGGTCATTAAAATTAATCACTCACAAGCACAGATGAAGCTCTTGCTGATCAGAGATGTTCTGTCTGGTGTTGGTTTACACGACTCACAAGGGAAATACTACATATCAGAAGATTATTTTTTCATGGGCTACTTGCAACTTCCTGAAGAGTTTAACTGTTCCTCTGGTAGTCAGAAGCAAGAACTAACTGCAGGCTCCCTTTGGTCTGAAGAAGGCTATTCCTCAGGTCTTCTACCCTGTCACCCATATTTCAGTCGTGAAGGGAACAGTGCAGTTCATTTAGCTGCCAAATGTGTCAGCAAAGCAGTTCAAATATGTTACGATAGTGAATGTCAGCAGGGACAGACTACTGTCTCATCAGGAAACCTCTCACTTCTGCTCTTAATCTAGCTCTTCTGACTACCACAAGCACCTTTTTGCAGTGCAATCAAGAACATCTCAAGAACTCGTGCAGTCACAAAATAATTCTAATCACTCGAGTCATTCAGAAGCTTTAAATTAAACATACACTATTATGGGCTCCAGAGGGAACCTGATACTGTTTTTTTAGATATTTTCTTAGCATCAAAAGGTTGGAGATGTGTAAGGTAGGGGATCCATAAGATATTATGTAATGTTTTTGAAGGACCATGCTATTATTCTTTCCTATCACTGACTTGGCACTATTTGGGGAGATTACTGAATGCTCTACCCACTGTTCATGGATATCTTTGATTGCCTTCTAAAACATCTGAAATGGGCACTAGCCTGCTGACAGCCCTGGAACAGCTTTACAGAAAAGCAATTTTTCTTCAATAAAGGTACGAGCTGTCCAGCATTGGTTACATCAATTGGTGTATCAGATACTGTCACTCAGTATTTTCAGCTCCTGAGATTTGAACCTACTTGATCCGAAATTCTGACAATGATGGGGCAGACAATAGCATCCTTTGAGAAAGGTTTTATTTTCTTACCTGCAACAGCTTGGAATGCTTTTAACTTAGAAAAACATTTCTGTGGGTGGGACCAATTAATATTTTTTTCATTTTGTGTTTTAAACCCTGCTATGTGATACTTAAAGATATCAAATAAGATGCTGTCCCAAGGGCATTTATGTTGGCTTTGTCACACTGAGTCATCAAGTGTTGTTGATTTTTGGATGCTCTCTGCTGACTTGGGAAAAAAATCCTAAGGTTTATCTTACAGTGACAGATGGTTTGGTTAATAAATGTGGCAACAACTCTAGTGGTGTCATAGTCCTGGCAGCTGGTACTCCGGGGCACACTATATGCAGCAGTGTTGAGTGAGTCAACGCAGTGTTATACATCTATGTATCTGTAATCACCTTTTCTTCATTCTTTCTGAGCTGTTACGAGAACAACTTGCCACAGCCCATTTCAAAAGGTCCATGGTTTCTGAACCCCCACTGGTCAGAGGGAAGTTTCCTGCTCTTCAGTGACACCACAGAACAGAAGGAGCAGCGAGTTACTGAAAAGGCTTCTTTTATAAACTTGGAGGAAGAGCAGAGTGCACAAGCACCTAGCTCTCTCCCTCTCTCCCTTAGTACAATTATGATGAGTCTTCAGGGTGTCTTGTCCCACTCCTTGCAAGTGCCTTTGTCAGTCTCAATGCTGTGTTGTTTCCTCAGAGCAGCAGCCTCTTCCTTGGACATGTCTGCAGAATGAGGAAAGCACACGAAGTGGATAAAGAGAGGAAAACGGCATGAAGTGATTCCCAAGCAGCCTAGGTTTAGCAGAAGAAGCCAGGAGAAAACTTTACAAAGTAAATGGCAAAAGGCTAAAGAAGACTGAATGTGTCAAAAGATGAATTTGGGCATAAACAGATGGACAATTACAATGAATTAATTACCAAACGTGGAGTTGGAAGACATCACATAACAGATTAGAGTCGCCCTTCGGCATTTTCAAAAGGTTCATTTTAAATAGACTTTTCTTAATAGAAGGGAAAAGTTGTCTGTAATGCAGAAAAGAAGGCTTTCTAGTCCAGATTCTTAAAGTCAGCTTTGAAAGGATTGCTTTTAGAAAAGCTTTGTTTCTTCCTCTAATAGTAGTAATAATAGTAATAAAGGGCTCTATATCTTGCATGGTAGTGTTTAGCAGAGATTTCACCTTTTGAGAGTCATGGCTTTATAACTTTATCTTTTTTACATATAAAATGGGACACACTGTGCACATGGTTTGATAGCATGAGCCAGCTGCCAAGACACTATATTCGTGAACAAATGTAGGCAATAATTCCAAAGGAAACCTTGTAAAGAATATTTTTCCAAATATACTACAGACATGGTCTCCTGTTCCTGTCAAGTTGAAAGAAGAGAAAGTGAGCAGGAAAGAAATTTGGTAGAATAGAAGCTGAGCTGCGCAGCAGTAAAGAAAAGTACCAGAGACCCTAGGAGGCTTTAAATGTTTAAATACCAGTCTCTCTGAACCAACAGACCAGTTTTAAAAATGAATGGTTTCATTTTCTTTTTTCCTTTCTTTCTCCTCTTCTTTTCTTTTCTTTCCTTTTCCTTTCCCTTCCTTCTTAAATCACATCTTTAATTTTTCTTTTTAAGCCATAGCCTCAGTGACCAATAGACAAAAGACTGCAAAAGCCCTTATAAAAACAGAACTTAGTCACCACTGCATTTTTCTTCATCTTTCCAAAGACTGCCCCCTGACTCTAGATTCCTTACTTGATACCAAGACAGAATTGGTAGCTTGGATAATGAAAAAAAAAAAAACAGATTAAGTAACACTGTCTAAAAGAAGTTGTTTCTCTTCTACCCACTACCATCTCTTACTCACATTCAATTCCATTTCGTAATCCTGTGCATTGATAAAGTGATTGAGGTTAGTTTTTTTATGCCAGCCTCCCTTACCTTTGCTTCTGGAATATGAAAAAAACTACTCTGAGCAATACAATATGCTTCTTTAGATACCTTCTGCCTCCTTTTCTCAGGACAGCTTTCTACAAATTGTCCACTTTGAGGAGATGGACTGGGTTATTTAATAGGTGTTTTCTATCACTTCTAAACCAGATTTTTCATTGCATCTAGAAAACTTTGCCAGTTTCATTGAATCATACATTTCCTAGTCTTGGACAAACTTTACCTAAGTTACATACCAGCACTAACAAAGTAATGAAAAGAATAATTGCACTCATTCACATTTCAGGTTCTGTTTATATTCCCCAACCCCACACTGAGAAACTATTGCCACGGAAGATAAAAAGAAAAGTAATCAGATATGGAACTGACTGCTGTTTTCTGAACTGTTGCTGTCCTCATGCTGTGTGTCTGAAGGAGGAATGGTTACCTGATAATCTTTCCTGCAGCTGAAAGTGGTTAGAGTTCAAAATACACATATTGCACCACCACAGGGAGAAACAGTTATCTCTGTTTATTGCCTTTCATCTTTCCACCAAAAAGTGAAAATCCTCAGATGCTATAAAGAAAAGTTTGGTACACTAAGATTCACTTGAGCCATGTGCCAAGATGGAACTGGAATCTAAATCTACTATTGTTCATTGAAAAATACAGGGAAATATCTCAGAAACCGAGTCTGTACTTCATTTGTTCAAGTGATTTAGACCTTCTTATGTATTTTTTTCCAATAGATATACATTAGCATAGGTTTGTCTTATTTTGGCTCAGAAGAGACCAGCCTCTAAAACCACTCTAACTCAAAGTCACATCTAATCAGAGGCACAACACTCCATGTTTCTCATTTAGTAGGGGGACTGAACACATAACACATAGGTGGCTGGTCCATCTCAAACAGGTGCTCTCACCTCCCTTCCCCTTTTCCAAGCCTTGCTGTAGGACCCTCCGCTTCCTTTTCCCCCTCCAAACAGGTTTGTCTTCTTCCTTTGCTCTTCAGGATACATAAATCACCGAGATGAACCCTGAAATACCATCTTAAATTACAGGAAAGCACTTACAACAGATGAAATGGAGAGAGATAAGGGTTGTATCTGAAATGAGACACTTCTTAATCTAATCTATTGCTCACCTCACAGGAACTGAATATCTTGGTTAAAGAAATAGCAGCTTCTGCGGCAATTGCTTTCATTCAATCACAGTCAAGAAACAGGAAATATCTTAGCATATTTACAACTCTTTTCTTCATGCAGGAGATCATAAGGTAAAATATGTAAGGAGATGGCCTACATTACTTGTTAGTAAGCCGCAACTCAAAAAGTATTTGCTGGTTTTACTTCTAAAGCTATTCTGCCGAACACTAACTGCCTGATAGGAAGCCGATTGTTGTCTTTGTTTTCAGCTGTTAAATGACATTAAAAGATGCTAAATGATGCATTGAGGGCTTTCATAATATTATGCTTCAAATTGCTGCCATTGTTATAGGAATTCACTTGGTGGTAAACGACAGGGGGGCTGGCTCAGGAGATTGCCATTGCAGTCTGTCTGGATGAAAGAGTCTGTTGTTCCTCATCCCCCCCTACTCTCTCAACAGCAGAGTTGTAAGTACTGAGTTGAAGCACTGAGTTGTAAGTACTGAATTTACAATTGCACCTTCTAAAACATTCAGATTTTAACTGATTAGATTTTCCTGGAAGGAATTTAAAGAAAGCACTATAAATACCCCCACCCCAGTCTCTTTCAATGTTATTGTTTGATCTAGGAATATTTTTTTTTCCCCTGAAGATCTATTAGCTTTAATAAATCTTTCATGTTGGAGAAAATGGCATTTTGTTCTCTTAAAAATATAAAAAACAAGGAGAGGAGGGTGGGGGGAGGACATTTTTGCCATTCATTTGTCATTTCATGAACTAGGGGTCATGATAGGGCTCTGAAAAGTCTGGGCTCTTTCTTTCCTCAAAAGTAAGTGTTCCATCCTCACAGAGCCATGAAATATTATTTTCTTGCACCCAGAAAAGTGAGGAAAATTCTGCTGCAGAGAAAAGCCACAGTTTAAATCCAAATATTGGCAGGTGAAAAGGTGGGGGCTTTTTCTTTCCTGTTTGTTAGTCTTGGCAAAGAAATGAAATTACTGTCCGAGAAGGATCACAGCAGTGTATTGCACCTTTCACACTTAGCAGAGCCATGAACATAGTGACTGAAGAGAGTCACTTTTTTCTTCATAAAACATCTAACTTATTCTGACAAAGATCATGACAGATTAGTGGCTGGAACGAGATTGAAAAAACCCTGCTATACATGTTGGTTTGTATTTTTGTTTTGTAACATTTGACTCTAAGGAATGTCTTCCTTTTGTTGTACACAGATGGCAGAGAGTTTCTCAGAAGAGTTTTTTTCTGACTAAATATCTGAAATAAATAGTAAATAATGTCATGCCATTATGCAAAGTCATGCAAGGCATTCAGGTACTTGAAAGTACAACAACATAGCACTTTAAAAGCCTTTTAGAGAGATCACTTTCATCTATACAACACGAAAACAAAATCAATTCTGCTTAAAAATAACATAAGTGATCTAGTAATTGAAGCAATCTTTACAATACAGCTTGTGCAGTGACAGGAGAAAATGCAAGATATTTTTTATTTTCTAGAAAATGGCTCAAAGGCAAAGTGAGCATAGCCCTTTGAGACCTGCAATAACCTACAACGAGGGCAACAGCCATCATACAGAAAATATAACAGATGGCAGCATGGTTACCTTACTCTCAGATACAGGTTACTGAACAGATGCCTTTAGGGCTTAATATTAGATTTTTTTTCCCTTCTTCTAGATCATGGCATAGCTTTGTGCATATGCCATTTATAAAAAAAATGTAAAACACCATAGGGAAATGAATAAAGTTTCAAATGGCAAAATGTCAACAGAAATACAAATTTATGGAGGATAATGCAATTATCAGTGTTGCGAGTATAGACTGCAACATAACCTTACCCTTTGCAGTACAGTGTATCTATCACACATTATTTTGAGCTATGTTACCATAGTTCAAAAAGCAGACATGTAAAATCTGTTATAAACCCTCCGTTTGCTTTGCCAGAAAGCCATCTAATAGGCTAAAAGTCACCTCTCTTGCTTACCAGCTTTAAACGCTCAAAAGCAGCAAGAGTAGAATAGGGAGAAAAATTGTCATACACAGCTAGCGTGAGGATTTCTACAAATATCTGAAAAGCTAAATCATACTGAAAAATAGATCATCCATTGGTAAAACAGATAACAGCAAGAAAGATTATTTCCAACTCCTTGGGCACCACAGAATTCACAACTTAACCAAGTAAAAAATATATCATCAAAATATGTTAACGCGCTTATGCAGATCAGCCTCCTAACATGGATTCAGTCTTGATGGATTGCTGTGATACATTACAAGACCCCTAAGGACATACTAGGTGTTTCAGGTCCTGAATCTTTTCTCTAGGTGATAAGACAAAACTCCTTTTGTCTTCAATAAGACCAGAATTTCATCCTACATACGCATACAAAAATACACTTGAGCGCAGACACACTTTTTTTTCTAAAATTCTTTTAGGACAAATTACAACTGTGTCCAGAAAATAAAAGAATCATGTAGAGATTACTCCAGTCTCCCTTTCACAATGGGATATTTCAATATTAAAAATGGTGCATTCTTCAGGGCATTTTAGTAAATGTTTCTTAGCTAGAACTGTATTTGTTCTACTAAAACTGCATTCCTTAACCAAGTAAGAACAAAGTTTAACAAAGAAACTGGCTTCCTTGTTTTAAAACAAAGGCACGTTGTTTGCAGTAAAGAAGCAGGTGGAAAGCATAGTGAGAAGTGGGCATCATTTCCACCATTTCCCCTGTAGGAAAGGAAACTGTGTTTTTATTGGTGTAACTAGTAAAATTGGAGGAAAGACAGGGGGATAGYGAAGCACCTGAAAGCAGATACTGTGTGTCAGAGTACTTACTGTAGCTTACACTGCATTGCCAGAAATGTGGTGTCAGAAACACTACAGGGAACCTCTCCTAAGTTTYACAGAAATTTTGACATGATACATTTTCCTAGGGAAAGTAGGATAACCTTCCGYGAGGATGAATAGAGACGGTTTGCTTTCATTTTACTATGGACATTTTATGACCTTATATAATCTATTTTCTCTGCCTCAATTCTCCTTCAGTGTTGTGGCTACTTTCCAGCACTTTATGAAGTGGTCGGACAGTGTGGCATTGAAGGTCGGTGGAAATCCATAAGAAAGGCAAATTTCAAAGGCTATGTGAAAAAACTTAAGTGCTCCTGAGGAAATAAAGTAATCTAGGGTTAAGGAAATAGTGTTAGCAATAGACCACAATAATTTAGTATATGAATCGGTGAAAACAGAAGAACTTTCTACTTCTATAGCCCTCTAGTCAGTTTTTCATCATGCTTGAGTCATCAAAACATTAGCTGCTAATCAGAAGCCAATTTCTTTCCCTGGAAGCCAATTATGGACACGTCATCATCCTTGTCGTCTTATTGGACTTATTAAAACAAAATATTATGGAAATGAACTATAAGAGAAACCCCATCCAACCTACCCTACAGGAAGTGTGTTAAGTAGCTACACAGTATGTTTTCTCCTTCTTTTTCTCTTTCACCATCTCAAGGTATTCCATTTCCATAGTAAAGAGACTGACATTAACAGACTCACTTGGTAATAAAAGCCTTTCACTTAAACAAAAGTCTTTCACCTGATAGATTCACAAGCAGAAAGGCTATATCATGAGTGGGTTAATCTAGATAGGAAAGGAGGATAGTTTATGGGAATAAGGTATTGTGACAGTTTCCATCTTCATTAATCATTACAATAAGGTAATAAACAGCACAGAATGGCATATAAAGATTAAGCCAAAATGGAAGGGGATACAAAACATTAAAAAAGAGAAACAAAACAAAAGAACTGAACCACAGAAAATCACCCATAAATTAAATTTTAGAAAAATACTGGCTACTTAATCTTTAGATAAATCAGGAAAACTTATTCCATGGAAGTGACATAGATATTAAATGTTGAAAAATAACTGATAGTTGAAAGAATTTTAGACTGAAGATGCAGAAGTCCCACTCACATTAGCCAAAAGAAACAAGTGCACCTCAGCTGTAAGGGTAGCAGGAATACCATGCTTCATTTCCAGGCATGCAAATACAAGAAAAATATTGAGTAAGTGGAAGAGAAGTGTGACCTGCATGATTATTAAGAAAGAGGGAGAAGGACAAAAATGGAGAAAAGCTGGCACTCAAGTTGCCAAGGCAGGACTTGGCAATGTTCTCAAGAGTGCGTAATATGATATTGTAAATATTTGAAAGGTATAAATCCCAAGGGGGTGCAGCAGTAGTGGTATGAACAAACCCCTGTAAAAGGAGATGAGTTCGTCATGCATTTGGATTTACTTTGAATGAGCAGATCCTTAACCAGATTGTTCACAATCCAGACACAGAAAACACAGCTGCTTCTTGCCTCCTTTTGAGTCAGAGTCCCCTTTCTTTTTATGTCTGTATACAAAAGGTTAAAAATGTGCAAACTAACATAGGAAACTCCTTGATTTGACATTCAGACACTATCCCGCCTTGAGCCAGCAATATAAATAAAATTCGGGGTCTGTTCTCAAATGAGTAAGTTCTGTGACTGGTGATAAAACCCATCACCAATTACATGCCTCATCTAGTTGAAGAAAGGTAGGCTGACTTTGCTAGAGAATGCAGCAGCTGACTTCAGCCTGCAGGAACAATTGATTCTACATTTAAAGTATGACAGGAGGCATATTATAAACTGCAACACGAATTTAAGATGTTTACAAATGGTTTTCTTCTTTCTCTCCCCACCATTTCTTACCCAAAGCATGTACTACATTGTAGATTGCAAACTATTGGGGGGGGGGGAGAAACATCTGGCTAAAAATGATGCTCTTTTTCCGTTTATGTTTACATTCACTCACTTGTATGTTACCAGACTGTTTTAGTGCTCTGCTTCTAAGGAAAACAGTCTAGTTGTCTTCTGAATCCATTTCAGCTTTTCATTATTCTGTGCTTCACAGGTTTTAGTTTACTTTGTTTCTCTGGATTTAGGTTATGTTGACTTAGTTTCTTCATTCGTTACTAGCACACAGAAGGTAACATTCTCAGTAGTCATCCCTTTCCATAACCAAAGTATTGGGTGTATTATTTTGAAAGCCATAAGGTGAATAATAAATATTTTAGAAAAGCCACATATTGGACCGATCTTTTAAAAATAGTAATAAACCAGGATTCTAAGCCCACAGATTTTCTTTTCCTCCCTTCCTCCTTGCCTCCCTTCTTTCATATGAATGCTTTCATACTTAAGAGCGGGTAAGCAAATACACCTCTCATTTTTCTATACCAACCATGCCTTCTCTTATTCAGATGCAGTAAAAAAATGCCTGCTGATATTTTATTAAACAATAATCCATACCATCAGGGCATAAACTAGATTAATTTGCGCATCCAGAATTCATTTGAGACTATGTTCCTTTTGTAAATCAAATGACAAGAGATAAAGTGTTTCCAGTAGCATTGGTTTACGTAGAAGTGACAACACGATCTCCATGAGAGCATAGGAAAGATTTGTACCTAACAAAGGCACAATCTCATCATAGCCTCTCGGAGCTCTCAGGGCAGAGCACCTTGCCTAAACAGCTTAACATCTCTGAGGTATATCCAAATGTATCCGACAGTTTCTGTGGTACCTGGCATTCCCTGTATGTGATGCTGTGATGAGCACTGAGCAGAGATCTGAGCACTATGCATACGGGGTAATACAGAATATTCTTTGTGGGCTCCTTCTCCTTCCTTCTTCTTCTACTTCTCTTACTTTTAATTAGGAACAACAAAATCCCCAAGAAAACCAACCCAAGAGCCACCAGCAGCTGTTAGGCAGCAATCCTGGGGCAGAGCAGCTGACCAGGTAGGCACACCCATGAACAGACCACGTATTTCACTGCCTGAAGTCGAATCATGATCAAGGTCAGTTTTTTGTATCATGATATATCAGAGTACAATAGTAATTTGGGAAGAGTGCTGCATCTAACTTTGGATTTACGGCATCCTTATAGTGTGGGGACCATGAAAACTCTGCTTATTATTGCAGCTTTGGTCCTCAACATCCATATGCTAGTTTCTATCTGGTGCTCCGTATCTACTGGTTATAAGTCATGGCATGGAAGACCCTCATAGGTATTTTACAGCTATATTCCAGTGGTAGCCATAGGAATTTTGCCTATTTCGTCAAGCTCATGCTTAACAGGTCTCATCACTACACATGTATTTTGTACGCTATCACCAAATTGGAATGTGATGACTGCATAAAAGTATTTGTGTTTATATTTTGTAGGAAAAAATATTAAATATTATAATCTATGCATGTTCATAGTTCCTGACTTTGTCAGTTTATTATTGTCTAAATCCATTGTTCCTTCTATTAGGTTTTTTTGTTGTTTCCTAACAGCAGGCAACTGTGTTGTGTTAAAAAAAACAGAGCAGAACTCAGGTTAATAGATTTTTAAGTCCAAAGGGATCTGTATAATCCTTTAGTCTGACCTGAATAAAACAGAAGTTGGAGCTTCCTCGAATTTCTGCCTCAAGTCCGAATCCTCTAGTTGAACTGAGCTGCTCAAGCAGGCAGCAGCCTGCCTCAACTGCAGCAGCTGCGTGGAGGGACTCCTTTGTGGCCCATGGCAAACCTTTTCAGCGGCTACCTCTTCTCACTATTAACATTCTACAACATTAAGCAAGACAGAGTTCATATTGCTTGAGCTTCTGGTCATCAAGCCTTATAGTTTTAACTAATTATTTACAGAACTTAACACTGGTGCTCCTCAGGGGCAAACTTGTGAAGTGTGATCATTCTAAACCGATGAGTTGCTGCAAGCACTGATGGCACATGTTATGGCGATGTCCCGATTAATTCATCCTACAGATCACTTAGGCTGACAGTACAGCAAGGCCCCAAAACGTCCTGAAGCTCATGGTTGGATACCCTAGACACATTGTCATAGCCATCTTACTCAATATTCCACTATTTGTACAACCACATTTACATCCATGGGGCGTTTGGCCAAAACATCACTCTGTGATCTTGTGAGCCGCTAATTATTCTTCACAAGACCTTTTCAGAAAGACTTCTGCCTAAGAGAGAAGTGCCCATCCTGTACACGATGGGCTTTCTTGTTTCTTTCCTAGATACACGGCTGAACTGTTGCGTGTGTTAAAGTTCTTACAGGAAGTTTAGGTCAAGCTAACCAGGGGACTCTGGCCTGTCTTCTTCACTGTTTATCACTCCACCAGTCTTTGTGTCGTTTGCAGAATTTCAGTGGTATTGGCAAAAAACCCCAACAAAGTACACCAAAAAAAAATTAGTTTATATGGGTCCCCAATAAAAAATAATTAATGGAAGGTAAAATAATAGATGCCTATGAGTTTGAGTCTATACGAAATATACTTCTATAATCCCTACAAACAAATTTGTAGTCTCATCAGAAATTATGAATGCTTTATTAAGAGAGTCACACCATTATCAGTCACATGATTCCCCACATTCCCCTCCACAGGAATCAATATTTGACTGACAGGCCTATAATCAGGTTATGACATTATCCTTCTGAAATGTTGGTTCAAAACTTTTTTCTTCTAGTAAGAACGTTATTAGTTGCCTAAAGTTTACAAGTCTGTTTTCTTAAACTTCTGCAAACAATTTATTATTAAGTCATATAGATATTGGTACAATTCCTTTTGAATATTGAATCTTTTAAAAATGTACTCTTTGTCTCTCAGTGTTTAAGGAAAACAAAATACTTAGTATCTTTTATACAGGTGAATAAAYGAGTCATAGTGAGATGAATGACCAGATCCATATAGAAGACACTGTGGGACTGGAGCAGAATCTATGTCAACAGCTACAGTCCTGAAAAAAAACATTTACGTCTCCTCTATACCATTTTGTTATTCCCAAGTGCATCAAGTGCTTTTGCAATGCTCCTCAAACGGCAGATTGAGTAAATCAGTATCTATCTCATGGGTTAGCCTGGGGCTGAATCCAGAAAACAGGAACTTCTTTAGTCGCTGCTCTTAAGACTTTAAATATAAACCACCTAAACATCCCCAGAAACTCTCATATTTCCCCTCAAAATTCTGTTCCATAGATCAGACACATTGAAATGTGAGTATTGTCACACTAAAAATTACTCTAATTGATAGGTCCTGTGAMAGAGCAGGGAACTGAAAAGGAACTTCTGGTTTCCAGGCAAGCCTTTATCACTGGACCACCCTATCTTTCCCCAGTATAATCCATGTAGTTTGTGGATTGTTTGTCAGTCTTCCAGTTATGGGCTATGGGCTTTCATTCTATGCTACTGCTTTTCTTTGAAGATCCCTCCTACTAGTGACATTTTTCTATGTACATTTTTTTTCTCATTTCAGTTGTGTGAATGCAGTCCTCCAAAACACTGTCTTTACCTGTGTCTTTATCTGTTTCCGTGTGAATTAGCTACTGCTTTAGATTTTTTTTTTATGCCTGTTACATTAAAAAAAAAAAAGGTACGATGAGAAGGTGAGTTGTCTGAAGGTTAGTTCAAATGTGTTATGGCAACTTCAGAGACAAAATCCTCTGCTGACTTTACACCCTGTATAACCCTCAGGGACCACCTTCACTGATTTTCCTGAAGCTGCATCCATGCTGCTGAGAGGAAAAAAGACCACAAACCAGTAGCATATTCTGTGGTTTTATAAGTTCCATCATTGAAACACACTTCAGGGCAGCAGGTGTACTAATGTGACATAGAAGAGTTTTGCTCATTAACTTCAGTGGTTTAAGTTAGGATAAGATTTGGCCCTAGAGCGTTATCTTCTAATCTTTAGATGAAAGCAGGAAAAGCTACTTATGATACACCAGTACACAGAAACAGATGTCAGCTGTTGACCACAAAACAAATCTTTGATATGCCAAAAAAAGGGAGTGCTTTCCAGAAATTCCTAATAACTCTCACTTTCAAGCACATCTCTGACTTTCAAAGTGTCCACCTACTGGCATGAGCCCAAATATGTAATCATTTTTTTCATTCTGGGTTATACGTAAACTCTAACCTGTTTCACTTCAGACTGCACACAGATAAATCATTTTCTGCAGTGAAGGATTTTTCAAACTGATCTTATTTAAGAAGTGTTATTGAACTTCAGAAGAAGATGAATATATCTTCACTATCAATAACTTCAGCAAACACCCTATTCTGCAGTCACTACTGTCGATTCTTTACAAGCTTGTGTGCTTGTGCTACCAAATATTAAAAAAAAAAAAAAAATCCAAAAGAAAAGTATGCTCCTCCTTCAGACACTCTCTCACACACAAGCCCTTCTTTTGTGTTTTTGCTTCAGCTGAGATCTCATTTCAGGCAGATAGATGGGGAATGAATAGCACAATCYAGTAACCGTTTAAGTATTTCATCTATATTTAGGACAAAAATACCAACTTCCTGTGCACACAGACACTTCAGAAGTGACTTTGAGGTACTTTGTCAGACAATATATTAATGGAAACAAAGAAGAGATGAAGTGGACCTACAAGAGCAGTTTAGTTCAGATCTGGACGTGCTCCTTGAGGATGTGCTGATTGCCCAAAGGCAAGGACTGTACTGGGGCACACAAGCAGAATTTCTTTTAGGTGAATGGATATAAGCATATGCATTTTAATGTTAGGAAGTCTGCAGCTGCCATAGATTATGGTGTTTCCCTACCAGATTCAGAAAAACAGTCATTTAGCCCAGTACAGGTTATATTTCCTGACTACACTCAAAATTACATGTGCAAAATCAGTGATGCACTATMCTCACTGGTCTCAAAAACAACAAGTTTGAAAGATGTGCCTGGACTTTGGTAAGAAAAATCTTCATTTTTTTTTCTTCCCATATACACCCAGAAGTTTTAACATATTAAAAAACTACCAAGCTAGAAGCAGCAGATGAAACCCTCCACTGTGTGGAGACTCAGCACAAGTAGGACTCTTCTGATTTGGCACAAGAGTGAAAGCCACTATTTTCTGGTTTTTCCATTAGTCTTGGGGAAGGAGCAAGTTTGCCCCTGTGCTTGCTGGCTTGTCGTGTTTACAAGGAGGCTCATCAAGACCTTTTGGCGAGAGCTTGTTGAGAAGAGCACCAAGTAACTTAATCACTGGCCACACACGGAGTTACAGACTAGGCTTGAAGTGTTCATGCATCTTTTATGTTAGGGATAGAGATTTTAATCACATCTATGTTTATTCTGCTTTCCTTTAGTATGTCTAGACGAGAAAATAACTAGAAAGGTAATACGATAGTGACAAAACAGACAGACACTGTCTAAATGCTTTTCTCTGCTTCTTAAGTAAGGCACTAAAGCTGGCAAAAAAATGTTTGCTAGAGGTTCTGTTTTCATCATTCACCCCTCAGATGGCATCTGCAATAGCTCACAATGTTAATGGCAGCCTGGCAATTACTTTGATATGTTTCATTTCTCTATAACACAGTTTTAAAGAATTCACATCCGCAATACTCTAACCAGTAATGGCAGGGACCACAACAACACTAAGGTTCAGTTTGACATAGCCATGTATTCCTCCGTGTTTTCCTCTATGCCTCCCAGGTAAGTACTGCTCACATATGCATCAGGAAAAAGTATAATTTGAGCAAAGCCCTTGAGGATCAGGGCCATCAATAGTAAGCAATTCTTATCATTAACAAATCAATGACTTAAAATATGAATCCAGGGGATAAAGCTTCTGAATACTAGGACAGAACTCGCTTGGCAAAATTCATTTTTATCCCCGTCAGYCCCATTCAGATTGATGCCATCTTTCCTGTTACTAAAAGGATCCATACATTCTTCCGACCACCAGCTCTGACAATTCTGCTGAGGACTATTTTTCCCAGTGCATCATTATAAGTTTGCCTTTAAAATGAGTTATAAGTATCTAAGCCTGAAATATGCCAGAACGGCAGTTAAGGAAGTTCAGAGGAAGAGAAAAAGGTGCTAAGCCTGTCAAGCTGAGACAGCGGAGTGTTATGAATGCAGCTACCTAGCAAATCAGTCACGGCAGAAAGTTAAGCAAAAAGCAGCACTCTTCTTGAACTCCACAGTAAATCTGAGTATAGAGTATTGACTGTCCACTAGAAAAAAAGTTTAGAAACTTTTTATTGAGACCATCAAAGAAATTATTACGTGGTAAGCCCAAAAATGCCAAGGTTGGGTAATTCTTTTGAAAAAATTTCCAGTAAAATTTTCCCTACACGTTTATAAATTGGCTGAAATAGCACAAAATTTAAAGCTGCACAATGACTCCACTTTGAACAGTAACTGAGAAGCAAGGGATTCAGGTTCATGCAAATACTCAGTACCAAAGTTTGAGCCTGAATAACTGAACAAAAAATGCATAAAACATCCAGGATTTTTCTTTCTTCAGAACATGTCTATCAGAATACATAATCTCTTTGAGATAATATGTTACCTCTGACTGGAAATGGAGGAGGTYAGAGTAACTAATGATCATTTTTTATTGTGGGTTTATTACCTATATAAAATGAGTTGAAGGCTTCACGTTAAACTAATGTAAATAGATGACCACAGAAAACTCGTTTCAAGCAATCTCTTTGCTGATGGCCTCAGTAAACCTTTCCAAATCCTCGTAACTATAGAGAATACAAAATCCTTTTACCCTGATGGTGTTTTTTCCAGATAAACACATTTGTACATGACAACACATTTTGGGAAAGCAAGCCTCAGCCTATASATTAATCCCCTAGTCTCCCTGGGCTTCAAACTTCATTCACTACAAAACAATTGGAGGAAAGGCCAGTCAACATGCTAAGGGGAAAACATCCAGCTCCCCAGCAAGTGAATGTCTGGTGGATGTTCAGAGATAATCCATTTGAGATCTCCCATAGTCATTAGAGAAGGTTAGTTAACCAGTCTCAAGAGTTCAGCTATGCATCAAGGTTTGACTTACTGAGGCTTTCTTCTTTGTTTGTTTTAAAAAGAGAAAACCAAACTGGTCAGGACCACTGCAGTATCCATACCCGCTTTAGGTTGCAGAGAGAAAAAAAGTACAAATCTACRTGTTTTAGAAAGAGGGTGGCTAAGGAAATTTTGCTTTCCTAGTGGTTTTCATCTAGAGCTAGAAATGCACAAGTAGGAAAGCATGTCTGGCTTATTACTGTAACAGCAAGATGCTGGCAGTTCTTTGTGGTTAAGTTCTCACTTCATACACCCAGACTGTAAAATCCTGAGTGTGAAATAAATTGCTCTCCCACCTCTCTATAGAACTAAGTGTGATAAAATCGAGCATTAGATCCTTTCGAAATTTTCAAATCAAAGTGCTTTAAATGAGAGATGAATTAGACCATCTGGCTTAGGGAATTTAAATGACTTCCCACTCGCATTTGGTATTTAACTATAATTAGACCAATATATCTGAAACTTTTCACTAGACCAACAAAAATGCCATTACCCCCTTTGTCCTGCATTTCTGTCCTTGCACATCACTGTGCAGTCCCAAAAGTACAGCTCTGCCGTTCCCTTGCTGTCCATAGTATATTTTCACAAGTTGGAAGTCTGAAAAGAAAAATATTTTCTAAACCTGCTATTGGCTCCAAAGAGGAGTAGGATCAAGCTTCCCATGCAATGCAACTCCATCATCCTGCAGCAGAGCAGCGTGCGGGATAAAAAGACCACTGAGTCCTGTTAGGTGTGGACAGCTGAGAACAACTGTAGTG
The DNA here is from genome assembly GCA_035582835.1 of Phoebastria nigripes. Classification (NCBI taxonomy): domain Eukaryota; kingdom Metazoa; phylum Chordata; class Aves; order Procellariiformes; family Diomedeidae; genus Phoebastria; species Phoebastria nigripes. The sequence goes on along the minus strand of JAYKAV010003128.1, from coordinate 400,569 downwards.
TTGATCTATAGCTTATGGGACACATGCTGCCCATGGACTCCAGAAGTGGCATGTGATAACAAATGTGGATCACACACATTAATGTCCATTTTTTATTTGATTTTACGGCACAGCCACCTTGTCACAGCAGGAGTGAATATAAATCCTCCTGTAATTCATTGCTTCTCTGTATATATATTCTAGACACTGCATAGACTCATTTGCCAGTAACTTCGTTACAGGGCATTTCCAAATTAACAGAGAAAAGAGTGATTTTTTTAAGCTCCTTTTAGGCCACTTTCCGTACTTTTTACAGCAAGTCAGGTGTAAAAATGTGAGAACTGGCTAATTATTATGTGTTTAGGGGATTAGCTAGACTCCTTTTTCTTACATTTGACAGGCAAATCAGCTTCTCAAGGCTGTGAAGTCCTCAGTGATAAAATGTTCCTCTGTGCGTTGTCATTAATTTGTCATTTTTTTGACTGCAAAGCAAATGGAAGTTCCTTAGACCCATAAGGGGCTTTTTTTTCAGGTCAGTAAAAGAATTAAGAAATTTGCTCTCCTACCAGTCCAATGGCAACTCATCAAGCTACCATGGGGGAGACTGAGGTTCAAGGATGGCATTAAAAAGTCCCATGGTGAAGGAATCTGACCTTAGAGCAAATGTGACCTGCAGCACTTACTTTACTGGATAAGCGATAAGTTATAACTTTACTGGATACATCCTGCAATATTTAGGTAATAAGGCAAGACTAACTTTTACTCAGGACAGATTCTTCAGTTCTTTCTCAGACAAAAATATCATTTACCAGACGACGAGGAATTACTTGCAAATTGTGTAAAGGCTTCTGCATTTTGTTTCTGAATCACAAAAATTTGTAGAAAACAGGCAAAAAAAATCTGCCATCCCATAATCATTCTTTTCACTGGAAATAAAACAAAAAGAATTTCTTCTTTTACCCTTAAGCTGCCACATCACATTGTAACTACCGACTTAACCAGAGATCTCGCAGCATGCTGCCAGTCTATCCCAGTCCCTGCTGTCACTAACAAATGAGTCTGTTTCTGTCAGAAGTGTGGAGCTGCTCAAATCCTGATTCTCTTTATTACTTAGCCACAATAACCTTTCTTCCCTGACAGTTAACATACAATAAATATTTAAGGTACCTAATAAAGATAGACAGCAGGAAAAAAAAAAAAGATTCAAAGATTTCTCTAGTGCTTTCCTTCATACTGGCTAAGAACCTGCCATTGAGAGTCCCGGTGTCAAAGAAACGGGGAGAGGATTGCTCTCTCCTGTCACTGGGCTTCCTAGTGATATTTGCTTAATATTGCCGGATGAAATCCAAATTTCTTTTGCAAGTAGCCCAATGAACCTACAGCTATCTGTTCCTGAATGGTGAAATAAAATGAAACTTTTAGTCCCAGATTTATTTTAAGGTCAGACCTGTAGTGAAATAAATCAAGTAGCAGGGGAAAGAAGCTGATTACCAAAACCATTAGCAAGCAGGATGCATAGACACAAAACACAGTGACATGGAAAACTTAGCAGTAAGTTTCACAAATATGGAAATGGTAAAAAAAACCAACAACTGTTTTCTAAAAGAAGAAAAAGCCAGATCAACAAGAATTATCAATATAGTAACAATTATGATTTAGGATAAAGTTTTGTTGGACAGTAGTGCTGCATGGACTGTAGTAACCCTTGACAAGTGCAGCAGTTTTTGCTTGCATTTTTGAGTTAGAAATCATAAATAGTATGTGCTATACAGAACAGTTCTGTTTTTGGGGGAGGGAAGTCTTGTGAGTTTATTTATACCAACTTTTGGCCTGTCAATTCTCTCAAACTTCTTTCTGGAACTCTCATCTCCCCCCTATATCCCCTGTCTCCACCAAAAAAAGAAAAGAGAAGAAAAAAAAAACAATGAAAACACAATGAAAACAATGAAACCCCTACCGATGTCTCCTCATCCAGGTCTTACGCATTACTCAGGAGCACAGTCACTATATTCTCATAGCATTTAAAACATCTGTCTTCTCTTTTAATAACGTTGTGTAAAAGCCACAGCACAGTCCTGAACTGACAATCCCATCCAAATGAACTAGTTAGTAGGCTATTTCGCCAACTTTCATTTTTCCTGGGACTCCACTCTTCTCTTCACAAATATAAAACATTGAATTATAATTCACAGCTCAGCCTTCAAAAATTTGAGTCTATCTAGCTGTTGGCATTTCCTAACTGGGAAGCATCTGTTTATTAATTCCTAATAGACATTATTCTCTGGAATTCTCCAAGGGCAGGGCAGAAGTTCACATCAAATAGCAACATGTGTCTACTTTACATATAAAGCAGTTGGTTATTATGATTTGTGTCACAGCAACACATGGATGCCCCAGAAAGATCTTGGCTCCATTTCAGTAAGTGGTATTTAAATAATGTGGGCCCTGAATAATGCATACTGTCTTCTAGTACTCTCTAACAGGAAATAGATGAGGAAGAAGGGTTGGCATGTGCTAAAACCCATCTAAGATCAATGATAAACAGTGAACAGAAAATGGTTTTCTGATTTCCATTTCACAGAATCACAGAATGGCTGAGGTTGGAAGGAATCTCTGGAGGTCACCTTGTCCAACCCTCTGCTCAAGCAGGATCACCTAGAACAGGTTGCCCAGGACCATGTCCAGCTGGCTTTTGAATGCCTCCAAGGATGCAGATTCTACCACCTCTCTGGGTTTATTTCAGAGCTCTGTTCTCCAGACACGTTGTGAAGCTCACTTTAAAAATTGTAAAAAGAAAAATAAATTGTGATTTTTTTTAATTTCTAATGAAAACTAAATATAAGAATTTTCCCAAATAATTTTGTTGTGGTTTTTTAATTGGTTTTAGGGCATTCGCTGATGGTCAAGATTTTAACAAGATTAGTGGTCTATATGATCAGGAGCAGAACTCAAATACAAATAGAAATTGATAGGTTTTTCCAAGCTATTGCACAGCACACATTTAATATTTATTATACTAACACTTATGCAGTATTTTACACATGTTAAAAGCAAAATGGGCAATTATGCAACTATTTAATTTTACCAAAATCTGGAACATATGCTACATAATAAAAAACTTAATTACCACAGTTATTACTTTTTATTTATTTCTTTGTGTAGAAACAAGGCCTTCCTGTTTGTGTATTGCAAAGGAGAATTTATGATCATTCTTTTCTAAGGAAAAGAAGCTGAAATTTATCTTCTGGGCAGCAATCACACGCATGTAATATTCTGTTTGTTCTGTCATTTAGTGTTCATCCAAAAGTACTACCAGAGCCTTTCTGGAATTGTGTCTTCATAGAATAGATCCCATTCTGAAGTTAGTAACCGTGACATTATCCTTATCTACTAAAAGTTTTCATTAAACACTCCCTTCACAGATAGCATTAATGAGAAACCTGATCCTAACCCTGCAAACTCAAATAAAATTAAAAGAATAATGGAATTACTTTTTAATTACATTGAAAAGAAGTTTCATACTTTGCCCTCAAAAATGAAGATGATAAATTTTGGTGTCCCAGAGATACTACAACCAATATACCTAAATCTGCAGAGTGCAGGAAGACATTTACTGACACTTTTGTAGAATGACACCTCAGAAACTTTTCTATATCTGCATGCCAAATCAGTATTTTCCGGTGGACTACAGACTAGCAACTGAGAAAGAACAAAACCTAAGAACAAACTAGTGTAAAACATCACCGTCACCATGTGAAACACCTTTGGTCACTCCACTCCAAGCAAGCAAGCAAATGGGAAAAGGAAAGGGGCATGATCAGGGGAACAAAAGTCTTTAAAGGAAATTTAACAGTTATTTCAGAGGTAGAGTCCTGTATCTGAAGAAACAACTTCCTAAAAATGCATACAAAAAAGCAAATCTGAAGGCAGCACTTATCTTTCTCCTCTTCCATGCATTGACACTCACATTTGGTCTTATAAATGATTCCCCAAAGAAAATAAGGAGCCCAAAAGGGCTAAATAAAAACAATTAACTCTTCTAGGGACAGATCTGTCTCCTTTCTCTGCAAGGTTCCTGTGGGGACATAAACAGGATTTGACCCCAGCTGAACTTGGCCTTGTCCCTAGATACACGCTGTACACATTGAAGAAATGCACTTAATCTGAAATGAGCAAGTGCCAAATGAGAAAATTTTGAGGTTTGACTCTAAGAAATAAAGAAGTTTGGCAGCTACTGAAAACTTTTAGGTCTGGAAATTGTAAGAGAAGGTTTCCAGATGAGATTTGCAATGTTTCCTAGCATTAGCAAGCCTAGCAACAAATTCAAGTTAGTTCTAACATTGCCAGCACAGTCACAATGGCATAATACTACTTCCATTACTGGATCTGGCAGATGGTGGCAAGTGCAGTTACCCACAGACTTTTTTTTTTTAAAAAAGAAATTAAAGTAAGTATGAGATATAAATCTTTGTATGTATATATTTTGCCCTCTAGGGGGAAAAAAAAAAAAAAAAAGAAAACAGGGAGAAAGAAAAAATAATAAAATCTCTTAAAATTGCTTTAGTTAAAAAGGCATTAATTACTTTTTTCCCAATAATAAAAAGGTCAAATAAATGAGTTTCAGAGAAACTTTTAGCATTTAACCAAGACAGAAATAAAAATCCAGGTACTAACAGGAGTGGGGTATTAAATGATTTCTCATGAAAAAATAATATTACATTTGAACTGCTATAAAGGTCTTTTTCTTCACAAGSATGTTAAAGTAAATTATCAGTGACTCCTTTATGCCAGTCAAATGCTATTAATGTCAAAAAGCTTGGTGAAAGGAAAGCTTACTATTTTTACATCCATTTTTTAATACTGCTGGATGAGATCCTTAAGTAAGATGTTACGCAGAATACCAATTCTAGCCAACAGACCACGCAATTTTTTTTTTTTCCTGACGATCCAGATGTGGCTTTCCCAGTCCTAATATTCAACCAATAAAAGGAAAGGGCAATAAGCCCCCCAGGAGCTCTTGTCTAACATTAGGTTTCCCTTTCAAGAATTTACAAGGAAGGTCAACAATGGCAAGGTGTATGGCATGATTATTTGGACTTTTTATAAAGCATTTGACAAATTTCCACTAAACAAGCCTTCTTTCAAGGAACAAGCCAGAAGAACAAGCATGAGAGCAAAGAAAAGGTGGTATAAGAGGGAAAATAATACAGTGTGAAGTGCTTGTAAAAACATTTACTTTCTGAGTCAATTCCTAGTTCCCAAGGAGTATGAAGTTGGCCATCTGCTGCTGCTCAAATCATATGTGAAGGGTCTTCTGCTGAAAGAGATCTGCTGGGCATATGAAATACTGAGACCAAGAGCAACCTTGGAGCTTCCTGACTGCTGTAGCAATTATTAGAAGACTGGAATTATTTAGTGGCAAAATAGATGCAATGAAGGTGGAGGATAGATCCARATGCATGGAGAATTGACTTGTGCAGCAGATAGCTATTAGCTGTGACGATTTTCAATAGATAATAGCCTAAGAGAGCAGAACAACAGTGAATGGGCTCTTCACAATGAAAAAGACGTCTCCCCACTAAAGTCACATTTGAAAAGAGGAACAACATATTACAGTTTGGCATAGTTAGAGAAGGTATAATTGAAAGTCATACCTGCTCCCTCTGTAGTGAAGACCATTTCTTCAGAGGATGTGTTGATCATTTCATGAGCCCGCTGAGAAGATGTCAGTTGAAGGGTGACTCATAGGACAGGAAGAATGTGTAAAAGCTCTGTTTTGTTCCTCTCCAATAGCTTCAAGGAGGAAAGTCAGGATCTGCTATATGCTTTCATAGCTCAAAGAAGACTGGAAGCCATTTTTTGGAGCAAGACACCTGAGTAATGGCTAGACGCATAGCTATAGGAATTCATTTTCTGCAAAAAGAGGCAGTCTTATTAATGTCATTAACGGCTGTGTTTTTGTGCGTGTGTAGACCATGTGTTTACCTTCTGCATTTACTTTAGGGAAGAAGTGACAGTACCTCGTCTAAAAACAGTATCTGGTCTGGTAAGATTTAGAGGGAAGGGCACGGATTACCACTACAATTAGATCATACACTGAAGAACATGTTGTTGTATGGGACAAACAGAAAAAGTATCTATTCTCATAACCATTCATCATTTTCATTTGTTTCCTTCTTTATTATTTGCCAGGTAGTGTCTGCTAGATAGCACTGCTTAGGCATAATGCCTTTTACTAAATGGCAGCTGTTATGGTCTTCCATAGGGCAAAGGCAAAGCCCAATGGACATCAGTGCCTTTGGTTCAATGTGCCCCATTTTAGATGTGTTGGTATTCTTACACTAAGTTGATGAGTATCTTTAGTGGCATGTGAAATTGCTCCTCCAGAACTCAGGGGGATTTGAAAAACTGATACTCACTTTCTCTAAGGCACCTATGATTTTATCATACTCTATCATATCCCCACTTATCACCTTTACTTCAGGACTGAGCATCCCAACCTGTTTAACTTCTTCATATGAACCAATCTTACCTTTGATTATCCTCATCATCCTTTCCTGCAACTTTTATACTCTTTGGAAACAGGGAAGACACAGAGATTAGCACACAAAAGGAGCAGCATGTGTTTATACAGTGACATAAATGATGTTCTTTGGGTTTTGTTCTCTATTTCTTTCCATTTTCCCCAAAGTAATTCCTGATATAATTCGCTTTCTTTGACTGTCATTGAGCATTCAAGTGATGTTTTTAAAGAATTTTATGTATAAATCTAAGTCGTTATCCATTTCTGAACTGGTAATATTTAATTTAGACCTTGCGATGCATGTAAAGTTAGTGCCTAAACACCATTTTATATTTCAGAGATGGGAAAAAAAAATTCAGCTCACACCTTCCAAGTATGTATTGTTGAGTGGAAAATTGTAAGACTACAAGCAGTCTATGAGGTGGAAAGGATTTCGGCTCTGACAAATAACTTAAGCCAGGATGGAACGTAACATTGGATCACATATCTCTGCCTAGCTGTAGCTGACATTCTTACTAAATTTTTCTTAACTTTCAGTTGGGATGATTTCAAAGTTAAAGTCGCCTTGAAACCGCATAATTTAGCTCATTTCTTAGCAACGTTATCTATGAAAAAAATTCAGGGAGCTCTGGAAACTCCACTGCAGTGTTTTGATGCAGTAATCATTTGATGACACCAAGCTGAGTGGTGCGGTTGACATGCCCAAGGGACGAGATGCCATTCAGAGGGACCTGGACAAGCTCAAGAAGTGGGCCCGTGTGAACTCTCTATTTCTATTTTGAAAGGTCCTGCACCTGGGTCGGGGCAACCCCCGGTATCAATACAGGGTGGGGGATGAAGGGATTGAGAGCAGCCCTGCAAAGAAGGACTTGGGGGTACTGGTGGATGACAAGCTGGACATGAGCCGACAACGTGCGCTTGCAGCCCAGAAGGCCAGCCGTACCCTGGGCTGCACCAAAAGAAGCATGGCCAGCAGGTCGAGGGAGGTGATTCTGCCCCTCTACTCTGCTCTGGGGAGACCCCACCTGCAGTACTGCGCCCAGCTCTGGAGCCCTCAGCACAAGAAAGACACGGACCTGTTGGATCGGGTCCAGAGGAGGGCCATGAAAATGATCAGGGGGATGGAACACCTCTCCTATGAAGAAAGGCTGAGAGAGTTGGGGTTGTTCAGCCTGGAGAAGAGAAGGCTTTGGGGACACCTTATTGCAGCCTATCAGTCCTTAAAGGGGGCTTATAAGAAAGATGGCGGCAAACTTTTTAGCAAGGCCTGTTGCGACAGGACAAGGGGGAATGGTTTTAAACTAAAAGAGGGTAGATTCAGACTAGCTATAAGGAAGAAATTCTCTACGCTGAGGGTGGTGAAACACTGGAACAGGTTGCCCAGAGAAGTGATAGATGCCCCATCCCTGGAAACATTCAAGGTCAGGTTGGACGGGGCTCTGAGCAACCTGATCTAGTTGAAGATGTCCCTGCCCACGGCAGGGGGTTGGACTAGACGACCTTTAAAGGTCCCTTCCAACCCAAACTATTCTATGATTCTATGATCATTTCAAAAATCAACATTTTTGGTTCCTGGATTCAACTAAAGGAAATTATTGGAAGCCACTGCTTTCTAAGCAATGTACCTGACATGCTCTGATGTCGGCATTCCTAATGTGGGGAAAAAAAAAAAAAGTAACTGATAATTAGGTTTAAGACAGTGATTACAATGCAAAACTCTCAACATTGGATTTTTTTTTTAAGCGTTGTTATCACAAAAAGGTGCTACGCTGAAGCAAAACTGCAACTTTTGACTTTTTTTGTGTAAATATGCAGCAGTATCATTTCTTCCATCCTGAGGGAGAGTGACTGGAATCTCTACCTGTGTGAAAAATGTAGCTTTGGCAATTTACAGATGTTTGCTCCATGAGCAGGTATAATCCCAGAAGTATGGGATAAAGCATTGGCTACAGACTGATACAGATCACAAGACTAACAGAGCCTTTAGAAAAAGCAGGGGGCAGCAAGAGCAGTGTGGGGCTTTCTCACCCTCACTAGGTTACTATTTTTCAGAACTCTGCCTTGGTAGTTTATTATTTTTCAGACTTCTGCCTTGGTTTTTCTCCCCTTTGCTATCATTTCTTTATTTTTCTAACAATAGGTGGACCAAGAACACTTTAAAAGTGAAGTTAAGAAGAAAAATTAGAAACAAACCTCACAAGCACAATATTTATTTCTTTTTGAGATCGATAGAACAGTAGGGAAAAGCAGCTAGCTATTCTGTGCTTATAGTCCAGCCAGGAGAAATGGGAAGTTGACACACCTGACAGAGCAAATGTCTTTTATGAAGATAAAGTACAGAGCCCAGAGAGGCCACTGTTGTGGGACTATGCAGTTTGCATAACCTCACTATGCAAAAAGACAAAAATCTTTCCCTTTCTTCAATCACGCTCGGGCAAGCAGCAGCAGCAGCACTACCACAAAGCCCTTAGGATTATGCAGTTCCCCTTCAGCAAATCTTTACTCTGGCAGAGCTGATCCCTCTGTGGTCCGGTCTCAACAAAACTACATCAGCAGCACAGGAGCATGGAGGAGGGTAACAGAGATGAGATGCACCGGGCAGCAGAGGTTTCTGAAACCCTGCGCTGCTCACGATAGCGACATTCACTCTGTTGTGTCAAAGGAGATGGGGGCTGCAAGGCAAGGTTCCTGTCTGCACATAGAAAGAAAAAGACCTATCCCTGTACAGCAGCAAATAATAGGAATTTTATGCAATTTTATTCCTGCTGTTGAAGACTAATAGGTCTTTTTTTCCATTGTTATGTAGTGGTATTCAAGGAGCAGTGGAGTGGGAGAGAATTTAAGATAAATTCACCTCTAATTAACATTAAAAGACATGTATTACAGATTTGAAAGGGGCAAAAAAGAGCTTCTTTCACTCACTTTCTCATAATAATTGAAATCTAAATATGGCCAGAGAACAGTGAACCAGGCAGCTAGTGCTTATGGTGTAAGTCATATCTGTGAATCATAGGAGTGAACCGTAAATTAGGGGATCTACTCATTACCTGTTTGGCCTTAAGACGTACCTTCCGCCAGCACTGACATTTCTTTTATCTTTACAAAACTGATACAGGAAATTTACTTAGATGTCAATGCTTTTTCTGCCAGTACTGTTGATTCAAATGAAAGTTACTACGCAGACAGATAAAATAGTAATGCAATTTCTACTATATAAAAATCAAGCTATCTTAATGGACAAGATATACAACTTTCAATGGCATTATTCCACTTTTACATCAGAATCTAAGTAAATTACCATTTATGTAAACAACTCTGGACAATTCCCTGCACTGAGTCAGGCAAGCATTTGTAATGGATGTACTAGATTACATCTGGGCAAACACCTGCTATAAACTACTACTTGTGAGGAACTCTTTAATGTGCCAGTAACACATCCTCAGCTTCTAGGCTGGTCAATGGTGCAATTCCTACAGATGCTTTGTGCCATGATGCCACTATGGGAGCTGAACTCGTCTCAGCACTCACATGTAATTCCTGATGTGAATGATATGCTATAAAGCTACATAGCCTAATAAAAATGTGTGTGTGGGGGAAATTATGAGGGGAAAGAGCAGCATGAGCAATGGACTTTGAATCCTCACACTTTTTTATTCAGTGATAGGGTCAGCTAACTCAAATACATAGATGGTGTCCCAACACTGTCTCATTCTAATTTTTCTCCTGCCTTTCCTTCCTTTGAGCTTGCCTTACTTACAGCATTACTACTTTTTTCCTTTTTTTTTTTTTTTTTTTTTTTTTTTAATATAGTTAACTCTCTGAATATATTTAGATATCAACATTACTTCCAAAATTACATACTGTAAATGTTCTTTTTTTTTTTTTTTTTTTTTTTTTTTAACTAATAAAATTGTCTTTCCATGAGCAAAGATTATATTCAGGTACATTTTCAAGGCATAAATTAAAACTGTTGGTAGATTTTCTTTACATTATTAGGAGTAATCAGTCTTATTTAAACCATGCATTTTAAGCTGCTGTGCCTTCAAAGGAGTCTCCTTCCTATGTTCTGGCAAGATTTCTAGGGACAGATCCTAGAGCTCTTACTCTCTAAGCAGCCCTACTCAACATTTGATTTCCTTCTTTCATTGGAAACTAGTCTATGTTTCCGAGCACACGGGGAAATTGAGAGAAGCAAGTTCTCTTGCACGTGAAGAAATATGGACTGGTATCATCATCTTGTGCTGTTACATTGTCATTTCACATTGTGAAACTCATCTGAGTTACACTAACATATAAACTTGTGACATCCATTTGGTCACAATTAATTACAATGAAGACACAGCCCAGTGACATTAGCTTTGCACAAATCTTTTCATCACACTGAGCAAACATGAAAACTTCCCAACACAAAATAAATACATAAACTTCCACATAGATACAACTGTACTTTGCAGGTAGCTGCCACAGATGTTAGAGCAGTAAGAATTATTAAGACAGTTTTTAACCATTTCAACCTCAATTTTAAAATGTATGCCTCATATGAACTAAGCATGTTTTTATAGTAATTTTTTACTTTGGGGGATTTGGCTTCAATTTATACTGGTGACATCTTTAAAATCATCTCTAGATTTTGTTTTCTTCAAGAATGAATGTTTACACTAGAAAACAGATAAATAACTTCACACAATGGATTTTGAATTAAAGGATGTTTCAGTTCCTTAACACCAATGCAGCACAATGGAATATACAGAAGTGTAGTAAAACTGAGCAAGCCCCAAAGAAGTTTTGTATAATGCTCAAAACCAATCAATTTGGAATTACAGTATGCTTTCAAATAACTGCATTACTTGTGAGAAATAAGGAAAAAGAATCACAGCATTATGGCTGCAAAATTGGACTCTTACTATAGATTGCTATTGCTGGGGATTTTTTTGAAAGAAGATAAAACCTTTGCTAGCTTTCAAACAAAATCAACRAAGTATTTTGTTAATCACTACTCTGTTCTAACACCCCAAACTCGGTAAAACTTGGTGTGGCCCTTCAGCCCCCTCAGGCACATGGAAATCAATCAGAAGCATTACAGTTACAGTAGAAGAGATCCATTCTCCTTCATAGGGCCTRAAGTCCAGCGGACAACTTAATCTCACCAAAATGTGTCGGTATGTAAGCCTGTGAGGTAAATAAACTATGAAAAGGGAAAGGAATTTGAGAGTCTTCCTAAAAACGGGTTATCTGATACTAATAGCTAGACCTATAGAGCACGCCCTCAGTGCCTTGTGCTGGRTATAGCCAGGTCTTTTAACACTGCACTTGCCTGATGAGCAGTATAACGACCCGAGTTGGAGGGATGTGTACTCATAATTTTTTTAAATTCAGCAGACTGCAGAATGTTCTATGAGTTTACAAAGCAGCTGTGAATGCTATGGGCAGACAGGGACAGCAGGCCACCTCTCTGTCCATCTTGATTTTAACTGATAAACTTCAACCATCTTGGCAAAAATGGTTACAGGCATGAGCAGGAGTTTTGCAGATACCCTTGTCTGAAGTTTTAATCAATTTTTTCTATGGGGTCATGTGGAAAGCTGGTGAAGAGATCTAAAATGCTCTGCGTTATTACTTACCTTATAGCATGGAGATTCTTTTTAAACATAGGCATGCACATTTCACTTGTAAAACTCACCTTGAAGAGGACAGACAGATACTGCGCAGTAGTCTCTTTTCCAGGATTTAGTTCAATTAGCATCTGAAACACAACAAAAAATTCAAGCAGAGATGTCATCTTTTAGGCTAGGCAACTCTGTTTCCCACTCTTGCTCTGGTTCCTTAACTTCAAAGAGTCATTTCTACTGCCATTTCACTGCATGAATTAACAGGTTAGCAAACTGCACCCACGTACAATGAGTACAGTGACACTGTGTTAGCAGAGATCTACTCATGACAAAGGGTTACCCTATTACTTCAGCATGTCCAATGTGGTACTTGCCTTCAGGAACGGGTTGGGGTTTTTTAAAACTTTTGATATTTTAACTTTAATTACTTACCCAGTGATAACTGGTTAAGTTGGAGATTCTTCCAATCCATTATATTGTTCATCATGTTTATCCTGATCCGTTTCTTCAAACAGAAACTTGGTGACAAACTACTTAGTGTCCACTGAACTAGCTGAAATAAAATTGTGGATGATATGCTACTAATACATTTAGATTAGTGGAAAAACAGTAAAAAGGATTACTGTATTTCAAATAAATTTGTGCTGCCACAGCGCTATTTAAATCCAATTTTTAAAAGCTTTTAGTAATTAGAAATATATACACTGTTCTAATGAAGAAACCCTGTAAATACAGAACTTTTTAAATTTCCTATGAAGCATAAAATTAATCCACTTTCTGATAAACTTTTATTATTCCACCTGGGCACTGGATTCTTTAATATAAGAAATATAATATAAGAAATCCAGTTCTTGTCCACGTGCACAAAACAAGTAAAAATTCTCCTACTATCATTGTGGTCCATCTTCCTCAGTCTTGTACAATAATCCATTTTTTGTACAAGCAAACTAATGATGCTGATTCATTTGCTTTTAAACTAAGCATACCTGTGAGGCTTGACCTGAAATATTCCTTCTGAAGACTATAATTGATTTAATTGAAGTCTGTATTCCTTACTTTTCAATGAATCTAAGAATTGTAATTCCACACGTTCTCAGAAGAGCACAAGGATTAATCACTGTGTCTGCAAATCTCCAAATTGTATCAGTATCTTTGCATATTTATAAGTACATATGTGCACAATTATAAGATCAAGAAAAAACAACAAATGACAGTGACTCTGTAAAAATAATGAAGTTTTAAAATCAAGGGCTCCCTACTGCTTTCTGCCTGACTGTACTCATGAGGACATACCTCTGTGCAAATTTTTGGATATGACGGAAAGAAGGAAAAAGCTTCTGAATGGTTTAGTTATTCAGTGATTTTACATTATCAACCTTTGTCTTCATTTGTTCTACCTGCTCCTGATTTCATGCATTTCTTTAATGCTGCAGTGAAGTAGTTTCCAGTTCATTTGGTATCATGAAAGCAAATCGACACCATAATATTGATCCATAGACAAATTTACCTATTTCTTTTTAAAAAGGAAAGACGTTTTCAAAGGAAGTCTCACACTATCAATCTCTTCTCTGGCTTTTCCTCACGAATGAGAAACAATTCAAGTGTTTGTTGTTGCTGTTTTAGTTTTGGACCACAAAAATTCTCCAAAATGACCCTGAATCTCCATTGTCACTGTTCTTTAGTAAATTTAGCTATCTTGACTTACTTCTGACTTTATGATAGGTAGGCTTTGATACTCAGGGACTAAAATCCATGCATATTCCCTCCTCTTCCAGTTCATTGGGGAATTTTCAGGGAAGAAAGAATATAAACTTCTTTCGTCCTCTTCTGCATGACAGTTCATTTTAGAATGATCTTCATACTGTAATCCTATTAGGCTAAACACATGATGAATTCTCTTTCCATACTTTAATTCTCCTAATATCACAAGTTTTAAGGAAATCCATTTTTTAGTTTGTCATCTAATGACCATTTGTCACATCAGAAAAAAAAAAAACACAACAGTACTTGCTACATCAGCCAATAATGACAACATTTTTTCTTTAGCTTCTTTATTTAAAATCAATTTATATACCAGATAATTTCAGCCATAAGAAACTGTTCTCTGATAAAATCCCACTATATTGGAATGTTAAACTCTTAACTACTTCTATTTAAGAAAATAATACAACTATGCCCCACAAATTATGTCAGAGTTTGAAAAGAAATATCTCTCTCTTTCTATACTATGTAATGAAGACAATGTCATAAAAGTACATAACAAAACTATAGAAAATTCAGGAAAAAAATACAGAAAAATAAAAGCTCCCTATGGGTTTTGCCTTAGTCAAAAATTCTTTACTGGAAATAAAACATTAATAAATGGCTTTATACAAATAAATACATATTTTAATAGGTTAAATGTATCTGAAACATGAATTCTTCCTGTTTCAAAATTTCAAACTATGCAAAAAGTCAAAATGATGGGCTATACTGGCCAAAGATTGGTTACAAGAGTCTTTATTTTGCAAACTATACAGAAACAGTAAAAAAGAAAATGCATTATACTTTTCAATATTACATAGGATAAACATTAAATTTGTATTTAATGTGTAGAAATTAATTCAAATAAGAAGCTGATTTTCCTTTTAATTAATGATGGGAAACCAGTGATCCAATTTTGAAATTATACAACCTGTACTATTACATTATACAGGTCACATCAATTTTATTGTGGGCAGAAAGCAATAGATATGATATGAACGAAGATGGTGGAGTCCCAAAATGTCTACACAATTAATGAACATGCTAACATAAATACAGTGATTAAAGTAATTTTCTCTATAGTCAAATCTTAAGTGCTACTCTACACAATAATTATAATCTAGTCCACATGGTAATTACATAACAATAGGAAAAAAATTAAAATAACCCATTTTCTTCATTCCAGCAGCAGTATCTATACTGGTATTAATTTGGTAATTGGGTGTGCTTAGCTATTGCCTAACATCCTATACTGGTATGCATGCTAAAACCTCTCTATTTCTATTTTGCAAGGCACCTTTACAATACCTCTAAGTCTCTGCACTAGTAACAGAAAACAACATGAATTAAGATGAAGATGCAAAACTATTTCCTGAATTAAGAAAATAAAAAGTATCATTATACATTTATTAAAAACTACCTTGGGGCAAGTGCCAATACTCTGAAACACAGTCATGTATAAAGGTAATATAATTTTAAGCAAATTTTTTTCCCCATGTAAAATATTTTACACTAATCTGATTAGAGAGAAATACAGAGAAACAACAAAGGGTAAAGCAATGTTTGAGTAAATAATGATAAAGCCTATATGACCTTGACATGAAAGAAAAAAAATTAAGGAAGGACAAGAAAATTTTAGAATTACAGAACTGGTGCTTGTCCATGCTACTGCTTTTGAAAAATCCTTTCAATAACCTAGCCATTTCCTAATGAAAAACGTAACTACAAATGCAAACACAAAGGAGGACTTTGCTTTATTTTGCCCTCCTGATAATTTTTCTCCATACCTTTGGTTAATTAAAGGCTGGTGAGATGCTACTCGTATACCAATGTTTTTCTACTGTAATACATTTTTTATTTATTAAATGGACAATTTGCAAAGCCTGCAGGGCCTAAAACACTGACAGAACTGAAGTTAAGTTACAGTATGTGTTCTGAAGAGGACATGCACAGTTCCAAGTAAGGGCAAGTATCTTTTCACCGGAGTTTTAGAGAGACTGGTTGTCTTTATAGTGCATTTTGCACATCTATGTTTTCAGTAGCACATAACATTTCTTTCTTCAGGCTAGACTTCCAATGTGTTTTCTTCAGCGCAAAGGCATTTAAAAACTCAAAAGCACATAATATAATTATTCTTATTTAAACAAAAAAAGTCTATGACTCCAGCTGCAATATTTGAAATAATCATACAAAATATACATGTTTGTTAGAATCCTTTTGATCTTGGAGAGCAAAGGGATTTTATGAAATGTCATCTTGTGAATTTTAGAAAGGTACAATTCACGGACCCCCTAATATCATCAAATATATCCATCATGATCATCGTCATCGTCAACATCATCATCTCCTTCGTCTTCATCATCATCTTCAATTTCGTCTTCATCATTCATTATTTCATCTTCGTCATCTTCATCATCTGTCCATTCATGGAAATCGCCAGAGGCAAAATCACCCGAAGTCTCTAAATCGATAGCTAAAAAGGTATGATAGTTATAGAAAAGACACAGAAGATACACTACATATTTATAGTATAATATACATCAGCATACAAAAGGCACACCAGAATATTTAGTTTCAGGACAATTATTTATTTTAAACTACACAGTGTGACATAGAAATAAAACATAAATAATACGAAAATTCTTTTGTCTTAACAGAAAACCACTTCAATAGAGATGAATTTCTCAATGTTAACAAAATAAGACAAATTTTATGGATTTGTAGAACTATAATGAGTGCCAGGAACAACTGAAAGAGATTTAAGTCCAACTTACAGATGACAAGAAGGACTACTGATAATATACACTGTCTATTGTTCAGTTCTTACATATTACCTTGAACTACCTAGAACTGTCCATTTATCTAGAAAGGATCCTGGATTAGATGGACAATAGGCCTGAGCTTGTATGTCAAATACTGTGTTAAATTTACCCTTTGTTTCAGGCTATGTTCTTTCGTTGCAAAAGAAGTGGAAAGGAGTAATGTAAGACTTTGTTTTTAAAAGAAGGAAAATATTTTATTGCCTGTTTTTATATCTGGGACATCAAATAAAGGTGACATGGGAATTCTTGGAAGAAGTTGCACAGTGCTGCAGGGAAGGGAAAAATAAGGGAAGATTTAGTGTGCTAGGAACTTTTCACAATTCCCTCAAACATAAACTGAAAAAAATACCAAATTGCATTCACTAGCATGCTGATTACCCAAAGGGATTTCATCAAGCATTTTGGGGCTTGTCTAATGCTGCTCTAGATAATTAATTTTCCCTAGGTTTATATACACTACGCCAAGCACATATATGAGGTCTATTAATAGCTGACACAGTGATGGGAGTTGCAAAAAGTAAAGAAGTAATAACAATAACAAATTGTAAGTTGTTATTTTTTGTTTCAAAATCCATGTAGTTGGGTCCCACATCTCTTCTTACTGAAGAAATTTAATCTGGTTGGTAATCAAAGGGAATAACACCTCTAAACCAAATGCCACAAAGGGTTCTTAACTTACCGCATTCTGCCGCACCGTTTGTTCTGGATCCTGTTACCTCATTACCGTATCTGTCAACACACCAGCACTGCCCTATGCTTCCATGGCACTGACTTGGTTTGTAATACCCATCTTCATCACATAAGGGGATGTACTGCCCTGTGATATATAAATATTGAATAAGAATATTAAAAAACGCCTCTTGGCCAATGTAACAATTATAGCAGAAAGTAACTACCTTTTGCTGTTTCCTCATTTCAGACTCTACACTGACTGGTTTACTATTACTAAATTCAGTTAAGTAGAAAGTGACTGAATGTATCAAATATGGGAGGGAAAATAACACGTATCAGTCTTGGACTGATTTTAAGAAATAAAGTGACCAATCTTCCTTTAAATTTTTCATTGATCCTGTGATACATACTCCTTACTCCCTGAACGTCTCAGTCAAGACCTTCGTTGTATTCTGGGGAAAAGGCTCAAATGTAGCACCCATCCCTGAATGGGATGTTCTATAATCTGTGGAGTACAAACAAGTCTGAATAATAAGGGCCAGGCTTCCTGGACTAACAAACTATCAGCTACAAGGCTTAGGAGCTATTTTTATTTAATATATATTTTACAATCCATTTAGTTACCTACTAATATTACCCCACCACAAAAGACAAATGCAGTGTAACATACCAATTTTATCACCAACAAATGTAAAAAAAGAATGTTAGATTTGCATTTATATGCAAAATACCTAGGCAAATTAGGCACTAAGCCAAAAGGGTTCCCCACCAAGAGTACAAGACACACAATCAGGGACTTATTTTGTGAGGCAATGACTTGCCTAAGGCTGAATAATCCACTGTTTTTCATTTGGAACGAACGGAGACTTTTTGAAAGGAACATAAAATATAGACAAACCACAATGAACAAAACATTCATATGAAAGCATTTTGAAGTGTATAGTCGTTGTTAGAAATCACCCTTAGCAGAAATACAGTTTTGACTACTTTGGGCCAAGCCTTTTATTGCAGCTTTTAAACAATGGCTAACGGTAAAATGAAGATTTTACATTTCAGTTATATTGATACAGTATAAACTGATTCACAACAAAGATTTCAATTACTTAATGAATATTACAGGTAAAGGATCAGCAGAGATACTAATTTAGGAGTGCCTTAGACTATCCCCTCTATAACTGTAAAAACGTACCTTCTATTAGGGTAATAAAACAGATGTAATATCTTTTGGTAAGTAAGGTAATAAAACTAAGTTTAATAGCTTTCAAAAATTTCATAAATTTTGTTGCTGGAATTTACTGTGGTCTATCTTTGTTGGATTAATATTGATTTTATGTTGCTGTTTCACTAGGGTTATTTATGTAAGCAATAAAACCTTCAAAAGAATGATCTATGGCTCACCTAGGAGCTTCTTTCCTCCTTGCTGCTTCTGAATGTTGCTGAGTTCTGTCTGGCAAGGTGGGTCTAAAATGACATAAAAAATGTTAAACAGATTACACTGTATCTAGGAAAGAAAGCATATGACTAAGTTTTCACAATTTGCTATGTTCTAAGGTCACTCTAACTACTGATCTTAAGAAACACACCCATCCTGCATTAGTAGTCATGTTCTAAGCTCTGAAATAAAAGAATTACTGCACCTTGCTACAGCTCCAGAGTTATGAATTAGAGCACCACCATGGATTTGTGCAGAAGGCCACTCCCAGCTAACCCAGCTGTAAGTGAGCATCTAGTCACTAGTCTGGAGGATTGAGGAATGCTAGACCAAAATAGTAACTCTATCACACCCAATTTTATCAGTCTACAGAAATCAGTGTGACTGTGAAGCTTGCCTCATGTATAGGTTAGAAACAGGATGGCTCTTTTAATTCTTTCCCTTTTGTCCTTGTTAGAAGTCACGTTCAAGTTTTGTATTTCACRTACTACGCTAAGAAAATAAGAATTTTCTCCACTGAAGTCTGTAAGATTGTCATTCTATTGCAACA
Organism: Phoebastria nigripes; assembly: GCA_035582835.1. NCBI lineage: Eukaryota > Metazoa > Chordata > Aves > Procellariiformes > Diomedeidae > Phoebastria > Phoebastria nigripes. The sequence continues at coordinate 381,239 of JAYKAV010003128.1, read as the reverse complement.
ATTTAAGACTGAATCCCATGGGTACAAAGCCCCATGTTCAGCAAACTAAATTAAAGACAGTGGCCAAACTTTAGAGCTGGCTCTAAGAGGCAGAATAGGTATTAAAATTCAGTTTTCCATTCTTCAGAGTTATAGCTTACTCCAGTTCTGAATCATTTAATTTTCTACCGTCTATAAAAGCAAGTCACAGTATGCCCCATGAATGGGAAGGAAATAAGATGTGAATGTGTATAAGTTACTGTTGAGTAAGTGAAAGAATCAAAGACAGCAAAGTACTAATCTCTGAACACTGATATTGCGTACTACATTAGATCATTAGCACAAAGGCATTTCTCATTCTGAATCAGCAGTGGTATTACTGAGTTTACTCACATGTGTCTTTAGCTTATACCGTTCCCAGAAAATATTCTGATAACATCTCACTAAAATCTCACATTCTATGAATATTAAATGCATTTTCCATTTTAGCAGACACTGATTATTTAGAATATATCTTTGCCAAGCAATTAACTCAAGGCTCCCCTCTGAAATATAGTGAAACTACTTTTTTTCCATGCAAACAGAAAAAAATCTTCTGAGCTAGTTTAAAGATGAGTACGACTGGCCTAGCTTACTGATGAAGCACATACTTAGACCAGAACCCAGTCACTGTGTTGGGCAATGGGTCGTCAAAAATCACTTGAGTGGTGATAGTCCAAAGCAGCCTTTCCTGAATTCCTCCTAAAGGAAAACAAGAGTGCTCACCCTTTAGCCAGCTGAGAGCAGCACAAGATGCACAAAGGAGTGCAGGAACGGCAAGAATACATTCTAATACATGGAGGTGCCTTTCTTGTGCAAATGCTCAGACTTTGGTGACAAATGCCTAGATGAAGTGGGGATCAAAAATATATTTCTGGTGAACACAGAGCCTCTTGGCTGGCATAGCCTAGATATACCAATAGGCCTTTGGTATTATTCATGAGCTCTTATCTAACAGAGTAAATAGAAACTGGAAGACAATAATAACCCCTTACTGACAGCAGGCTGTTAATTTCTCTTGGCTTTACATTTAAAATGCTATTTACATATCCCATACATTTAAAGAAGCTTATAAATGTTTAGAGTGGCCTCAGCTCCAGTGGGCCAGGTTTTCACACTAAATCTATCATGATTCTTTTTAGAGCGAAGGCCTTAGAAGTAGGCTCTACTTTTAAAATAGTGTTCACAGGAGTCTTAGTGCCAGAACAAATTTTCAAGAGATGCCTTTCCAGACAACCAAGCAATTTTCTGTGTGTGCTCTTGAAAACCACTGAGACTTGACGTCATTGGGTGAGCATTGGGTTTTAAGTATTTAATCTTTGAGTATTTGCTGAGGCTATATAAAGTTTTACATTTCTKCATGTAAGAAGTGCTTTGATGATAATCATGCTCACTATTATGCCAGAGGTGTTCATTACCTTTCAAAACTAACGTTTCTGTCTGGTATTTGAAGAATTAAGCTCTTAATTGTACAACATTCTGAGGATCAATTATTTCTTAAACCAAAGGTATTTCAATTAATCGGTAATCTAAAAAATGATAGTAATTTACGCACACAAGTACCACAGGCTAGAAGGATCTAGGATTGTGGTGGACTTGGCAGTGTTAGGTTAACGGTTGGACTCGATGATCTTAAAGGTCCTTTCCAACCTAAATGATTCTATTCTGTTCTATTCTATCTTTCAAAGAAGATGGGGAATATGCTGAAGGAGAAGAACCAGTCAAATAGGGAAAAAACATGTATTTTGTTCTATGGAAAAAAATCCTAAATTAGAAGCACAGAGTTACACACATGAGCACTAACATGTGGAAATGTAAAAATAATGGGGTATGCCTAAAGAAAAAAAAAAAAAATCTTCATTTACAGCTATAAATCTTTGGTGGTATAACTACAAAAAGGAATACCACTAACCAAATGGTAACAAGGCAATATGAGAAAGTTACTTACCCAAAACTCTCTTCTTCTCAGAAGCTAGGTCTTCAAGATTCACACTTAAGCTTTGCTTCTCAGGATAAAAGCAGCAAAAACTCTTAACAATACTAAATCACTCTGGTGCTTAAAACTGTCAAAGAGAATGGCAGGCTAGAAGTTCAACCAATTCCTTTTGGTCCACAGCATATCCTTTTTCCTCTGTCCCCAAATCATAATGCTTCCCTCTTTATGTTCCAGTTAGTTCCTGAGTTTGGAAAAGCTTTCTTTTAGATTTCTGAACTTACTTCAATAAAAAAAAGCAGTGTCACTGGACAACTTTTGGGAGTCTTGAGCCAAGGAGAAAAAATTCCTTCACAAAAATCAGTGTGGTGGCTTCCTTTGAAATAGAAATGAATCTGACATCAGTCTTTCTGATATCTGAATACAAATAAGAGACCTAATCATCTTCATCCTTAATCTACTTCCTCAGATGTGGTAGGAATTGTCTTTCTGACAATATCACTGCATTGTTATGGGTGATTCATGAACCACTTAACAGCAGCCATCCACAGTTCTTCAGTGCTCGAAGTACTGATGTACACCAGAGTATCCCATGTTATTAATACCGGCCCTTGAGACATCAATATTCAGTTGTGTCAAGAGGTGCTGCAAGGCTAGTACGATTAAGCTTTGATTTACCAAAAAGAGGTACATTAACAGAGCAATGGGAGTAAAACTGGTAGATCTGACAAAGAATGTCTAGGATTTTTAACAGACGTGTCTCAAGGAGCTGCTACCCACACAGTGACCCTCCAGCTTTCACAGATTCTCCATGTTATTCAATTACAAAACAGTGATTTTCCATCTATCAAGTAGATAATATTTGGCAGAGCCCCTAGCTTCTGGCATATGGTCCACTGCAGACTAGGCTGCCATGTTGTGCCTTGCCTGTGCTTGGGGTCAAGTATTATAATTGTCCTTGGACAACCGAGGCTTGAACTTTAGGGATCTGAAGGATCAATACTGCACTTCAAGAAATCTTTCTGGGGACCTCAATTATGTGTTAAGGCACGTTACACCTTCCTTTAGAACCATCTATAAACATATTTGGAGTCCTGCAATCTGAAAAGACTGATGTAACAAGTACAGATCATGATAATTATCATTCTTCTGTAAGATGGACTAGTTTTAAAATCATAAAGATGTCTTCCGGCCTTGACAGATGGAAAAGCCTGTAAAAGAAGGCATCTAGAGAAGTGCTGGACTAATAGATCCATGCAGAGGCCAGCAGTAAAGAAATACTTAGGTGCTAAGCATTAATATTCCCAGCAAAAGTGGGTACTCTCCTACTCTGAAGCAGTGATGTAACAAAAAAAAGTCTGTAATAATGATGAAGTACTGGCAGAAAGAAATACAACCTATTAAAAGGCCAACACTGCAAGTGCCTCAGCATTTAGATAAGCATTAAAGTGTTAAGCTAGTGTCAAACAACTAAGAAAATAAGTTCTGAAGATGGGCACTGAAGCACTTACATGAATTGTAGTTGAAACTTGAGGGCAATAGTGACCAAAGCGTACAGTAAGACTTGCAAAGAGCACTGGCAAAGTGCAGATTTTGAAGTATTGCAGAAATGCATTATAGTGTCTTGGGTGTATCTCAGAAATACTAAACTACACTTAAAGCAGAATAAGGCCAAGAAAAAATGCAATAAGCACCACTGAGCCGTACATAAGTATTTAAGCATTAGTCAAGGTGGGACAGCTACTACAGGAAGATCTTTTTCTGAGCAAGAAAGATCTGACTTAAGTATTCATAAGAAGTTGCTTATATTGACTAGAAGCTGTGAGTAATGTGCAGTAATGGGTCTAGTGTACTGTAATGCATCATGACAGACCTCAAGCAGAAAGAAAGAATGAGAGTTGCAAGTACTTGTCTGATCCTGACAGTCTTGAACTGTGAAGCTAAGATCAAAGAACAAGAGGGCTTCTCAGATAATGACTCAAGCAAACACTATGTATTTTTAAAAAGCACAATGGAATTTATATCCCAGTATGATACATATTGTTGACTAAATTTTGTATTCACTTTGAACATCGTTAATCAACAGCAGTGCCGTAAAACTGTCGATCTGTAGATCTGCCCAGAAAGCACAGGTGTCTACATGGCTTGAAGCATTCTGTTAAAATCAACTTCTTTGAGTAAACATGAGAAGCCACTGAATTTCTCTACCTAGCCATCTCTTTGCTATTAATAGCAAAGGTCTAGTTAAAGGTCCTATTTAGATTGTTCAATCAAGCAAAACATAACCAAACATGAACATATTACAAGGTTTAGCATAACACTGAAAATTATGAATAGAGAATTCAGTGGGTCACTAATACACTGGGGAGTTAGGACTCAGATAGTTGTGCAAGAGCTAATAATAAGATGTGACAAAAGAAGACTGAGGTTTTTTTCTCCTTACACCTTCAAAAAAGAAGGAGAATATAGATTTTGTTGACAGCGTTAATTTGGAGGGATGGAGTGCATGTTTAATGTGCAAGAATTGCCAAAACTGAGATTTCACCTCATTTACAATGTTGAGGATACATCTTTTTACTACATGCTCAAACAGACTGTGGTATCAAAAGTTATCTGATCTGTTTTAAATCAGCACCTTATCACACCACCATGGTCAAGACAGTGAGGAAACTGGGAAAAAGGGAAGAAAAGCTTGATAATGTTGGATTCCGTAATGGGGAGAATCAGTGTCACTGAAAGCCGGATCCCAGATTTTTAGCCTTTGGGGTACCATTAATATAATTCAGTAGTGTTTAGATCAGTCTTTATGATACCATCCTTGGGTTCTAGCAGTACACTGAGCAAATATTTTAGACAAACAGTATTTATAGGCTACAGAACGCAAAACTACTTGAAACTAATCTGTGGAAGTGCTTTCTTAATGCCCTGGTTATGCTGTACACACATTATATGAAATTGGTAGAAGAGCCAATTGGTAGAAGAAACTTGGACCATACTAGGCCACACGTTATGTGCTGTACTTTCTCTGACAATTGAAAAGAATTACGCTGCCCTCCAAAGAGTAAGGGGGCTTATATATTAAGCTGAAATGATTGTGGTGGTGTTTTTTTTATTTTAAAGACAACCAAACAAAACATGTTATGTTCTTTACTTTAAGAACTACTTTACTTCTGGGATGGGTTATTTTTCATTTACTAATTTTGTTAGCAGTACATACATCCTTATAAAAATAAAAGCCAAAATATTGTTCTACTATAAAACAAACAAGGTGTTTTGAAAGATCAAATGTTAACTTTTTAACTACAAAGTTACCAAAGAAAAGAAGTCTGCTATTTAGAATGTATCTACAGAAGTACAGCTTTATTTTTGTTCAAATTTACAACTGGAAGATGTAGCATGATAAAAATCTTTATTTCCACAGAAATCAGAGTCAAACCATAGATGCTGAGTGCTAACAGGAATTTATCATGAGAGTTTTAAGGGCACAAATGAGATTAAAAAACTGGTATTAAAATTTTCAAAAAGGCTGAACTGACTTTGCAAACTTTCCACCAAATCAGTCTTATCTCCTCTACTGGCAGTAGAAATTTGGACTCTGGTTGCTATTTATCCCTTTGAAAATCTCCCTCATGTTAGTAAGAAAAATGAAGGGGCAATTCTGTCCAGTTTCAGCCAATATTTCATGAGTAAATTCTTTGATTCTTTACAACTAGTTTGATTATATAATTTATGTGATGTCTTACCTAGATCTAAAATTGTTATATGATCCTCAGGAAAATAATGCTTACAGGTTGTGTTTATTTGTTTAACCAAATCACATCAGGACATTAACAAGAAATTCACCTAGGCAGTAAAAATCAATTGGTTTTAGGTCCAAATGACTAGAAATAACTTTATGCATAATGTTCATTCAGTTATTTTAATAGGCTCACAAAATAGAACATTAAGATGCCCTACTTCAGGAATAAAAAAAGTTTATTTTATAATGTAGGTGAAGTAGATTGGGAAAGAAATAATTTAAGTCATTTTGTTCTTTATTTTGGTCCCTCTCCTCTGCACACTTACTGGAAGTTGGCATGAGAGACAATATTGCTGTAAAAGCATTAGCCGCTGTTTTGCACTTTACTTAGAATCATTGAATTTCTAGCAAGCCTTTCTGTTTAGCTTGGGTTCGTTGTTTGGTGTTTTTTTTTTAACTTCATTTTAGGTATTCACAATAGGTCAAAAACGTTAACACAAATTCATGGTACAGCATTTAAGAGCTTGTAGTTCACTGTAATCTTCTTAATACGTTAAAAAAAGATAAAGCACTACAAAAAGGTCAGTCATATACATATGCAGGTTGTTCTCATCTTTTACCTTGCTGTCTTTGGAAGCAGTAGCACCACTCATTGTTAGATATCAAACTGTCCTTGTATGTGTCACAAGAATTGAAGAACGCCCTGGTGCATGGCTCATTCTTGTCAAGGTAAATGCTTCCAAGTTCTGACTGGTCCAACAACAGGTCATAGTTCGTATCAAGCCTGTTAAACATCCAGCCAAGGGAGTCTTTGCAAATTGGCAAAATGCTGGTATCAAATCCTGAGAGGCAGAAAAAAAAAAAAGAAAAAAAAAAAATCATATAGCAGGAAAGATACAGCAGCTGAGCTCAGCCACCACAAAAGAATGCTGCATCATGGAAATTGCTCCGGTGGTACATAGATAGAGTACATAAAGACTGTATGCTATTGAAATACTAAGTATAAATTATATGTCAGCTTCATTTTAAAAAATCATTAAATTAACCTGCTAAAAAAATTAATCCCACCATCAGTCTCAAAGCATTTAGAAATATGAGTTTTCTTGTCAAACATTATACCTATAAAACACACATTATGTACGGTAATAAATGATCTACAGTGATTTCCTGGAAAATAATTCTGTTGAGGAATTTTAGTGATATTATAAATCAGGAGAGTGAAGCTTAAGTGGATTGCAATGTTTACAGAACTAAGAAGAGAATAAATTCCAGGTAACTTGTTGGAGTCCATTTTTTTCTTCCTTTAACATATATTCAATTCTATGAAAAAGGAACACGCTACTCAGCCTCAGCAATGCCTTGAAAGTTATATTTTATCTTTACCTGATGTACTTTACATCTTGGAGGAGGCCATGGAAAAGATGATTGCTAAGAGCAGCTGGCTGCCACTATCAACCCTACTAATACAGTTTGCATCTTCCTAAATTGTTACTTGGAAAAAGGGCCATCAGGAACAGGCTGAGTTAATTATTCCTGTAGCCAGAGCTCAGACCTCATGTTTGTTTTTCCTGTATCAACTGTAAAGTGCATGCAGACTTGAATATGGACATGGATGGGAAATTCAGAAACTGCCAGGCCTCTTGCCTATGTTGAAGATGTGAGCTGCATTTGATATGCACACACGTTTTTTCCTGTTCATGTGCTATGGGTCGTACCACAGGCTTACAGTGCATGTGGCCAGGCAGTTGAGTATAYATCCTAATACAGAACGAGATTTAGTGTTACTAAATATTATTCTTCTAAAAACTTTTAAGCTAAAACTGAGCACTAAAATAATGAGATTGGTGAATATGGCTATAGAAAAGTTGACATGAGAGCACACAAGAATTCCCAGTTTCTACTGCTGCTAAAATCAAGCCTGCCTGCCTTAGTTGTTGTTCTGAAACAATAAAGAAATCTGAAAAGTGTTTCTATACTGCTAAAACAGGTCACCTTGGATAACTCAGTAATCAAATTTAGAAATCAGTAGATTTTCCTTTAGATATATATGTACGTGGAAATGTCCATGCTATGGTAGAACGACCATTTCGGAAAGGAAAAGAAGAAAGCTGATAGCACAAAAACTCCCTGTGGAAGTCAGACAACCACACAGAACTCCTTTTCCCCAGACATCTTAAATTAACTATGACTTTTTATCAGGGCAGTCTCACTTTTTTTGCTCCCTGTTGATCTGTCGCATTCATTATTATTTCTGCTTGACAGAAAGAAAAGAAAAAGCAAAAAAATAAAGCATGCCATTTGATGTTTATGATATTTTTGATGTGTTTAACACAATGTAAAAACATAGCCAAGCATTCAACCAATGGACTCTCCCTTCCTCTCTGGCCCCTGATAAAACGTCAAGACAAAACAACTTATTTTTTTGTGGATTAGGAAGAGCAGAGAGAGACAGGACACGATGGAATGAATGAGCATATATAGTAGATGTGTTATTCAACTTTATCTGTAAAAGATATCACAATTATTTAACAGGTATTTCCGATTTGAAAAATTCTGGAAGGTTCCTCCACCTTAAAACATTTTGTCTAAGGATGAATGTGCAGTATAACATTATTTACCTCTAAGGCTCCATTCCTGAAGGCCTCTTAACACTTCCCAGATATTTCTCTTTTCTTTGCTAGTCCTGCWTTTAGCTAGAGATCCTCCTCAAGACCTTGGATTCAGAAAGGGGTCGATGTGAAACATATTGTTTCCTATCCTGCCTTTTGTGTACCTCCATGAAGTGAGGAATTATTCTTGTGCTCACAAAATTTTTCTGAATTTGGCATTCTGGCCAGCTCACCAAACTGTAAGACAAGTTGCAGAAAAAGAGCAACCATAAGGAGGCAGATTTTAATGAATAAGATGCCAGCTAGAAGTGAATATAAGAAAAAAGCCACTTTAAAGGTGTATTCAGGGATGGATCTTGTGGGCCAAAGTAGATAATTGTAAATAACACATCTGCATGTGGAATTTTAAGCGTAAGTTTATTGAAAGAGGCATCACTTTCAAGCTTGGGACAAAGTATTTTTAAATTAGCATTTGTGGTCCACACTGGAAAAGCCCACGTCATTAAGTACTTAGTATTTTAGGACACTAGAAGCTAGTGTTATGTATTTAATAAACTCTACTAAGGAAATGGGGAAAAAACCCCAAACACCTGCTTATTTTATTTCTCTCAGTCAGTTTCAAATTTTACTCTAAAAAGAAATAAATTTACCTGAAGAATAGTGAAAGACCACCAAACATTTCAAAGGTTTTATGCATCACTAAATTAAGGTTGGAACGATATTATATATCTGCAGAAGATTTTATCCCTATTTTTTTCTTGATTCCCTTAACTAGCATTAGCCTGTGAATTGAGTTCATCCTCTATTCCCATTCCTCAATTTTTTCTCACTTCTTTCTATATAACTTTTAGATTTTTTAAAAAGTGTGTTTAACAGTGATGTCCCACTGGATTTTTATCTATTACATTTGCCGTAGTTAAGGACAGAGCTTGAAATTAAAACATTTGCATTGGAGTCAGCAATATCATTAAAAAAACCCCATGATTTTATTACAAATCACTGATATCACAGGGAAACACCAGAAAAATGTCATTATGTTCTAATATTTTCTATAAATCCAGTTGAAGTTCAACATAACTATAGTTTAATATTTAAATATAGAGTTTGAAGTCTGATATTTATGATATACATTTCCTAGTAAACAGGAATATAACTGGCACATCAGAATTAATAAATCTACTTCAAACAATAACATTTCATGTAAGAAACTTCTTTTGTTACTTCCAAGCCTGAAAAATAGAGTTACATATATTAAAGCTGTCACAACCTATCTATTAAATAGCATCATATACTGGAGAAAAAGCACTGTGGGTGATGGGGTCTAACTTTCTACTAAATAACTGTTTGATGTAATAATTTCAAAAACTAATCACGCTTTACCTTGAAAGTAGTTTGTGTTTCTTTTTTCAGAATTTGCTTCTGAAGTAGTTTGTATTTTTATTTACAGCCCAGGTGTATTTGCTGTTGCTTTTACTTTTTTTTAGTTCTTTCTCTTCGCTGGTATTTACAATTTTAGTGTTTTAAATAGAGAAAATCACATCTCTTCTTAGTTTTCATTTGGCTTGTTCCACCAAGCCAAACTCTTTCACGACCATCAGTCACTCCAGTATAGTGTAGAAATGTCTGAAATCTAGGTCAAATATTTTAGATGAAATAAATAAAAATGGCTGAAGTATTTCAGAGGTAAGCCAGGCACATGTTGACAGAGACAGAAGCAGCTTTGTTTGATCTAAAATGGAGCAGTCCACCTCCTCCAGAACTGCTACACCACATAAAGATCATCACCTCAGTCCCATGCTCACATTGTAAACCCTTAAGAGATTACTGTGGTAAAGTAAAATTCTTGGTTCAATTTTAAAGAACCTTTAAAGAACTGTCCAAACTTAAGATTATCAGAAGTGCTTTCTCTCTGCAATGACTTTCTTCCTCTACTACAATATTGATAAAATAATACAGGTGTCACTCTTGAAGGTGATATACTTGAGAAAAAGAGTCAGGAAAGCACATAAGTACATACCTAGAGTTTAACATCTGCTAACGTGGTTTGAGACATGAGGGGGCCCGGTGATACACAACTAAGAATCACAAAATCACCAGGTGACCTAGAACTAGGAAATTAATTGCCCAAATCACAGACTACATATATTATCACTTTGTCCACCAACCGGAATGCTGTTCTTACACATTTTTCACAGTTGTGACACAAAACAAAAAGCAGAAACTAAAGGGGGAAAATTAGTATAGCTGAAGGATAGTAATTTATTCTTGATGATTAAGTACCAGGACATTATACTGAGGAGAGCAAAAATTGCTGCTCAGATGTCTAAATTACAAAAGAAGATTTTATCTTTCTCTCATTTTAACCACTTATTTGAAATCTATTTCCATATACCATAATGAAATGAGCTTTTATGCAGCTATTTCTGAACACTGTCTAGAAAAATGTGAAGTACCAGCTTAAGCTCTTTTCCTCAGCCAAAACAATCCCAAGGGAAATATTACAGAGAAATATATCCCTCCTCCATGGCTTACACAGTAGCATTCAAAACATTTCCTCAAAAGGAACCAACAGAAATGCTCCTGTGTTTCTGATTATTTCTCAGGGGAGAATTTCAATTCTTAGTAAATATAATCTGCTTTTCAAGGTAAAACTATTGTTTGCCTGCTTATTAAGCTCATAAGTAATAAATCCTTGTGTACATTGAGGAAGATAGCTTTTGACATTATGTGGAAATCAAAACAGCATGCATACATATGGCTCACATATTGCATTATATAAAAATTGTTTATCTATTATGCCAAGAGAAGTAAACTGTATTATTCTTTCCAATACCAGTACAYTGTCCAGTACAATAAAAGACACTGGCAAATCATACATGTGAATAAAAACACATGCACTCTGCTAGAGTCCTGACTGCCATCTAGACCATGGCTTTTACTCGTTCAGCATACAAGCTGCATAGCAAGAAGGTTTTCACTTGTGATGGATTTGTCTAATATTTTGGCTATCAGAAAATCTTCAGTTAACAGCATCTCACAGCTGAGGCCTACCATGCACAAGCTGGGAACAAGTTTTCCTTCCTAATGTAGTTTTATCAGGACCGATCTGAGCAGGAAGGACTAAACTAAAGAGAGGACTAAGCAGACGTGAATGCTTTCTGTTGTATTTGCTGTTCACAAAAGTGCTGATCTAGGTGAGGCTCATCTGGTTCCATACTAGCCCAAGAAGGAGACAGCATTAGGCATAACATTCTCTGTCACCTGCTTAAAGTTGTAATATATTCCTGCTCACTATGATTACACAGACAGGAGCGGAGCCTGGGTTAGGGCACGACATGGAGAAGGTACCAAAGGTCTTATGATAAACCTAGGATAATTGACTCTCATTACAACAAAAGGTACAAGGGAAAGAAATAAAGCACAGCTGCAACGTCCCTTAAACACCTGTGAAAGTTTGCATCCTGAAATCTCTCCTTTTCCAGAAAGTGTTTTTGAGAATTTTATATGGGGGGGTGGGGGGACAAGGTGAATCCTATTGCTGGAGGCTACCAGTTTGCTAATAGATTGACAGTTCAGATGAAATGTATTCTGTTGGACACCAGACTGACCATTTTATTAATAGGAGTGACTGTTAAGGAAAAGTAGAAGATACCTGAGGAGGGAGAAATAAAATAAAATGCTACAATAAACAYCTATATACGTTTCATTGTGTATAAGGATAATTCTGTACGAAAGATTGAGTCAAAACAAACTTCCATCAACAATACTGATTGATTGTGCATTCAAAGTCTTTGTTTTAAGTAAAGATGGATTAATTTAAAATTCCTGCTCAGAATTACTTCTAGGCTGGATTTCTAGACTCTTGCTTCAAGGATGCCTGGGCTTACAGTAACCTGACACATGCAGAAAGTCAGAAGAACCTTTTCTTTCTAGCAAACTAGAACTATGGTTCAGGTTGCCAGCCTGTACAACTTTGCAGTACAGCTTTCGGGACACTTTCTGAGATAATCTTAGGAAGCAGCCAAATTCTCAGGCAGTCAGCATTTTCAAGATATCAAAAATAATGTTTAAAACTGCAATTCTTTTTATCTCTTATAACTATACAATGACCGTATGGGAGAGTACTGACAGCGGTAAGCAAAAACTTATTGTTATGCTTACGAGTTCTGTCTGTACATCAGGGTTTCCAAATATGCTTCAGCAATGAAGATCAGGGAAATTTAATTTATCTCTGCATAATGTCAGCTGTGTCTCTTCATCGATAAGGAGCTTAGGATACTCAGTATGAAGTACAAACCTCCAAGCAAACATCTGAAATTGTTAATTTTATTTACACTTTTCTATACAAAATTGGTCTTTTCCTGCTGCAAGTTTGTAAGGGTATTTGGCAATTTTAGTGTAATATCTCACCACGCTAGTTCTAGACAAGCCAATTATAAGTAATTTTCTTTCAGACTTCTTGTATTTTTCTGTTATTTTCAAAATTATTAGTGTATTAGACTCCAAATAATCATATTCTTCCCAAGCCGTAAGAAGATTCTCTATTACCTTTGGCCTCTGGGCTTTCATCTTCTAATATGACAAGGTGTACAAGTATTCTTCAGAAATAGACTGCCTGTTAGCAGAAATATTTGTGGTACTACGGTATTTTTTGTGCTTTGCATTTGATGCACTAATTCCCTAGAGTTTTATCACACAAAATTAATACAGAAATAGAACAAATATTTTAAAAGACTTTAAACAGGTATGTAAAAATCTCACTTAATTTTTCAACTTCTTATTTCCCCATCCACAAGGGACAAATAATGGGTGTATTATTGTAGTATGGGGGTAAAGTATCCTTTTCCCCTTTGTGTCATTTAGACCATAAATGGCCTGAGGACAAGATTTAAGTGTTTATATAGCATTTATAGTAATGATACTTCTGGACACAAAAGGGATTTTGGAAATAAAACCCTGTTAATTATTTTAAATGTTCTAGCCTGCATTACTAAAAAGATTCAGCTTTGGGGGAAAAAAAAAGTGTCAGTTAAACAAAATTATGTAACTCTTGTAAAAACACAACAATCTAGGCACCTTACATTTTTAACTTGTTATCAGCATATTGGTGGCTCTAGCAGAACAACTTAAACACTACTGTTTGGTTTGTTTAGAAATAATATTAACGATTGTACGGATCAATGTGGACTATTTAATAGCTGGAACAACCCTGAAAAGCACCAGCAAGGCACTATAAACTTGCACCACATCTACCTTGGTCAGAAGGACTGTGCCTTTTAATAAATCCTGTCCCAAGTGCCACCAGAGAGACTGAAATATGAAAAATCCTAAATGCAAACAGACAACCAGAAAGGATGTCACAAATTGCTTTTTTAAATGCAGAACGGTTTTTCAGCGAGGAAGGAACTCTATGACAAGAATAAAGGACAGCCTGGGGGAAAGGGTGCCAAACCAGATTTTTAACTCCCCAAGGGTAACGAACAACTCCAGGGATGTGCTAGAATAATTAGGACTCTGAAAGGGGAAGTTGCATTCAGGTGGCTTTTTGTTGTAGCTGTTGTTCTGTGCAGATCACTAAGTCTCATGTGCCAAGTATAAGGTTGTTATACGTGATAAAGAAKTTCTTTGCGAGATTTATTTCTAGGTGTAGCTCTCATACGTCCCCAAAGTAGGGGCTGGACTCCCTGGTATACTTAAAAATTAATGCACCTGATGTCTTGGACCTATTATGACTTTGGAGACTGACTTTGAGGGATTTCATTAGGGATACTACTTGAGAGCTTAGCTCTTGAAGAACGGTTTTAAGAAGTTCTTAATGGCATTAGAAAGGACATTACCACGTTGAATGGTTATCATTATTTTTGTTTCTTTGTGTGTTTACAGGAACATAGTGACCTAATATTTTCTTTTAAACCACAGACATGTTAATTTCTCATAAGATGCAGTATCTTTTGCTACCTCAGATGAGAAATTTTGAAGTTCAGAAACGTACATACCAGAAAAACCATATAGTTGCATTAATGAAACCAGTTTTTAAACAATTTTTGCATCCCCAAATCCACAAATGACAGAAAACTACTACTGATTGTATATTCATTCGATCACTGTCTATAGATGGACAGCCTTTTTGCAGTAGCCTGTCAAATTAATTCAATCAAGTAAATATTTGCTATTTATAAAATTGAGTAAGCATTGAGCAAATAGGATCTTTTATATTTGAAAGCAAATTTTTTCACAATTAGATATATACAATTTGAGTAACTGACCACAGTACTAAAACACTAGACTCTAAAAAGTTATTGTTCAAATGTTTTTGTGGAACATTGTGGGTTTTGTCAAAAAACTCTTTTTTAAAGAGAAAAAGAAAAGAAGAAAAGACAGGACAAACTGAATGTCTCACACGTAACCATTTTCTACAATTTGATTTGCTTTGTTTTAGTAAAAAGAAAATAAACACGCCAATGCCTATCATCAAACTTCCATGTTGTCCTGGTTCCAGCTGGGATAGAGTTAGTTTTCTTCCTAGTAGGTGGTATAGTGCTATGTTTTGGATTTAGGATGAGCATAATGTTGATAACACATCAATGTTTTAGTTGTTGCTAAGTAATGTTTACACTAGTCAAGGACTTTTCAGCTTCCCATGCTCTGCCAGGTGCACAAGAAGCTGGGAGGGAGCATAGCCAGGACAGCTAACTCAACTGGCCAACAGGGTATTCCATACCATGTGATGTCATGCTCAGTATATAAAGCTGGGGGAAGAAGGAGGAAGGAGGGCTGTTCGGAGTGATGGCGTTTGTCCTCCCAAGTAACCGTTACGCGTGATGGAGCCCAGCTTTCCTGGAGATAGCTGAAGACCTGCCTGCCGATGGGAAGGAGTGAATGAATTCCTTGTTTTGCTTTGCTTGCGTGCACGGCTTTTGCTTTACCTATTAAACTGTCTTTATCTCAACCCAGGAGTTTTCTCACTTTTACCCTTCCGATTCTCTCCCCCATCCCACCAGGGGGGAGTGAGCAAGCAGCTGTGTGGGGCTTAGTTGCTGGCTGGGGTTAAACCACAACACATGTTTACAACGTAGCATTCCTATAACAAATCACAAACTTTTCAACATTCTTGTAACAACACTACCTCTATTTTAAGGTTGAGGTATAACTCTTTGGAACAGAAAATCTAATTTAAAACCAGCATAGTGATCAATTAATAATTTGTACAACATTCTAGTTGTTTAGGATTAATTTCAGGTACCACGTTACAAGTGTAAGTCACACATTTCTGACAGCACCATGTTCACAGGGAATTTAAAGTCAGTAGTACAATGAAAACAGATTTTTCCACACAGATTATATTTACCTGTTGATGAAAAAGAGCCCTGAAAAGACTATTCTTAGCCATCCAGATCAACTCTTGATTCTGTCTCTCAAAAAACTGGTAGGGTAGGATCCAGTCTACCTTGTGCCTAAAATTTCAGATACCTCCTAAAGTACACGTGAATTCTTTATACCGTCAAAGGAGAGAACTTCATGACTTTGAAGGCTTCCAAAAGGAAATTCTGAAAACTGGGCCAGAAACCTGCTTCTTTTCCCCCAATTGGAAGAATTGTATTTGTAGAGAAGATCCTCATCTGAAGGCCTTTAAAGGCAAATACATCTCTCTCCCTGCCTTAGAAAGATTCCTTTACTAGCTTCAGGTTAGGTGGGAAAGATCCCACAGACCCTAAAACTTTGGAGGAAGCTAATCAGAATAGGACCATAACATTTTCTGCAGAAGAGCTCCACTTGTTCACAGACCGAAGTGCTTCATGCAATTGAACAATCTGTTCTAAAAATACCCACATATCTCACAACTGCTTTGGTCTACATAATCTAAGCAGATGGTTATTATCTACTGCACTGTACATGAAGTGCCAAAACATGAACATTTAGGATGTACTAGAAGTAAAATCAACATTACATAGACACCACTCAATCTTATGAGTGTTGCTAATGTTATAGTAAGTGACCATTGAAGTTTGAAAACGAACCAACCAGTTTGGCTCACATAATATATTTCTAGGTCCAAAAATTGGCAAGGTCCAAAAATCCACAAGACTCTTGCATTTTTAGTCACACATATTAAAATCTTAGATCTTAAGTCTAAATACAATCTTTGGTTGCTATTATAAAGTAAAAATTTGCAAACAAACAAGTGATAAAATAAATGTGAGTATAATATATCAACATACACATCATGATACAAATACCTGTCTCAAGTATAGATACTAGGACTTATCAATGCCACCTGTGTGCTTAACGAAAAAAAGCCAAGGAAAATGTATAAGGGAAAAATCTCACACTCTTAAGAACTT
The DNA here is from genome assembly GCA_035582835.1 of Phoebastria nigripes. Classification (NCBI taxonomy): domain Eukaryota; kingdom Metazoa; phylum Chordata; class Aves; order Procellariiformes; family Diomedeidae; genus Phoebastria; species Phoebastria nigripes. The sequence continues at coordinate 364,598 of JAYKAV010003128.1, read as the reverse complement.
TGTGCTTTCACCACATTTCAATGTATTTAAAGTATTAATTATGAACTTTACATTCCTGTATTACATAGAACGCAATTACTTGAAACACTGACTTTTTATTTATGTATGCCGTAGTACTTAACAGCTGTACAGTTGCTTCTTTTATCATTGCCCAAATTTCTTTTTGAACTTTTACTATATTATCAGGCTTCTAAGCAGCTGTGCTGCATTTTTGACCTTACCTATTCAGTGTGTTATCCTCAACAAAGTGAGTATTCAGCAAGAAACAGGACCCTACGCAATGTTTCAGCTGACCTTTAACTGATCGATGTGCTAACACTAGCTATATTATTAGATAGATTTTATTTATTACTATRCAATAAATGCTTACTTAAGAGCTGCAAACTTTGTATTTCTGTTGTTTTCATTACTGGATGAGAAGCAGATCACATGCCAGTTATGGGCACTGACCAGAATGTAAATTGGAAATGTATGTTTTTAAGTGTGTTTTTTTCAATATCAATAAAAATTATTAATAAACAAAATCATTATTTATTATACAATATAAATAAAAATTATATAAAATACATTACTGTATTACCACCTTACCTCAGAAACATTTTTTCTCAATGTTAAGAGAAGTATTCCCAGATAACACAGAATCATCTTTGATTCATTGTTTTACAGAATTATTCGTATTTCCTTAGCATGAAAAATCACACAAAGAAATGACATTTCCAATTAAATGAAATAAATGGATTTCTTGAAAAAAGAAAAAGTAATGCTACACATAAAAAAAAAAAAAAAAAAAAAAAAAAAAAAAAAAAAAAAAAAAAAAAAAAAAAAAAAAAAAAAAAAAAAAATTCGAAATACTTAAGAAGTTAATAATGAAAGAACTAAGGTAAGCAGCCAGTGGTGGCCAAGTTCTGTGAAACATACTCTGGAGGAATTCATAGTTTGCTCTTCATATTAATGAAAGGTAGAATTTTATGGCTTATGAAATCTAATTTGACTCTCCTTCACAGTAGGACATCACTCTTGAAACTATTACTGTACACTTCAATTGCTATTTTAAATAAGCCCTTTGATAATTACATTTTAAAACTTTACTACTTTCCACAACAAAAAACCTATTTAAATATTTGAGGGGGTTAAAAACAAATTATGCTCCCTACTGTTTCCACTTCGTTAGTACTCCTGAGTCTTTTCCAATTTGAAGTATATCCTGGAAAATTCCTTTTTACTTACAAGCTTCTTTTCCATGTGTTTTTCTGTACCAGTACCTACAGTGGCATCAACTAGCAACGATGGGTCACACACAATTACAGCTCCTGTACATTATTTCTTAGGGCTAGCCATTCAGCAACTCACTTTTCTCTATGGAAAAGTTGCTCAAAATCCCTACTTATTTCTTCTGTTTTGTCTCCTTATACACCAGCTATTATCAAGCTCTATCAAATAGACAATTTGATAGCACTCACAAATGAAAGCATTGTTAATGGTAGCTGCCATACATTCTTACAAGCAAGAGTCCTGCCAAATAACGTTGAAAGTTTAAAGTGAACATCTTATATCAGTACTAAGTCATAAATAAGAAATTAACTTTAGAAAAGCACAAAGTTATGGTTTCGTACACGTGCCTATTTAAAGCACATGAGAATAAGGCAAGTCTTAGCAATGGAAATACAAAAGTACAGAAAAGTATCAAAGAGAACATCAAGTAAGACAAGTAGAAATCTCTTACTGGTTCTTTCAGGCCTTTGAGCAATCCTAGTCTTCTTATTCTGAATTCCACTTTCATGAAGTGCCTTAAACCAATCTCTCAATCTGTTTGCAACCCCCCTGAATTCCAGGTCACTGCACACTGAAAAACAAAATGCAGAGCTGTTTTTCTCCAGGATGCTAAATAGAACTTTTCAAACTATGCTAAAAAAAGTAAAACACATAAAATAATATAAACATATATGTACCACAGCTTTCTTTAATTCACAAAGTTCAGTTTCATTACTTAGGTATGCCTTCAAAACCCAATTAAGGTTCTCAGAAATAAATGCCGGATGTATAAAGCAATTATGAAATGATATATATCTAGAAATTAAAAACATCTTTTGCAAACTACTGCAAACTAATATAAACAGTCCTAGCACAGTTATTTTCACATCTTAGTGTAGATGAGGCTGTATGGCAGAGACACCCATGACAGTCTTTTGGAGTTTCATTTCTATATTCATTAAGGCAATAGCAACAAAAGCCCTACCAGAACAGGTCAGAGATGTGATTAAGGCAGATAATGCAGGAAMACCTGCCTTGCTTTCCTATGCTGAAGCATGAACAGAGGTAATAGGGTTGACAGAGAAAGTGCTTCAAGAGTGTCCTGAAAGCTTATTTGATTGAATGTAGTTTTACAAGCCAACGTTCGAGAGCACCTAACTGCAAACAGGCAACCGTACAGCTGCTTGGTGACGGAAAGGATGGCTTCTTTGACCAGAAACGGCAAAGGTAGAAAAAGCACGCAAGACCAAAGAGAGCATCTGTAGCACCAAGAGCAGCAGATTAGTAGCAGACTGGCTGAAGTGTTGTACAGTACTGGTAGTTAGTACTGAAGCCAGCAGCAGAAGCAGGTAATAGAGATGTGCAGTGATGAGGCCTATTCACCTTCACTATTAAGCTGCTGAAGACAAAGAAAAGGTGTGCTTGGAGCAAGCAGATATCCCCTCCAGAACTCTGTTTTCCCATTTCATGTGTTTGAGAGAAGCTGGGAGAAGACAAGAGAAATAATAGGATCTGGAAGATGACAAAAGCAGCAAAAGCACTGGATGTATGCTTCCCTAGGTAACAAAACACCTTCCACTGCCCTTGTCAACAGTTATCACTTCCAAATCAGGATCTTTTTCCAGGTCTACCAGTAACTGACTAAGCTACAATGTGAAGAGCTCATACCTAAGTTAGCAGAGCTTCACAGTGACGCTCTTGAAAATAAATCTCCAGTTCAGCTTACTTTTACTTTATTATGTAGCAATCCATAATATTTGGTGACATAGCCTTCACCACACTTTATTAAATTGAACAACACTGTGAAACACCTATTTGTATTTTACAGTAAGATTGAAACATGTCATTATGTCAACAACTATCCATGCCTGTACAACAGCAGGCATCTAAGCATTTGTTTAATCATTCTTTGCTGAAGTCTCTCTTGAGACTTTGACTCTCTCCATGAAAGACTTAGGTGCAATCTATTCATACATTTGCATACACTGTGAACTGACATTTTCATAAAACTTGTAGTGTGCTTTTCTCTTGTGTAATGGAACAGATTTTTTTCTGATAATTCGATAGGGAACTGGGGAAAAAWTTTTTTTTAATGATATATGGGCACATATGCTCAAAAATGTCATATCGCAACAACTAGATGCAAATGGTCTCCTGAGCCAAGACTACACATCATAATTCAAACTTGTGGGATTTCTATGTTTGCTACAACGACACCTTCCTTTACCAATTCTTGCACCAGCTGACAGATCAGCATAAAGAATCAGATATTAACTTGGAACACYCTCCTCCTCCTCTTTAATTTCCCCTCCCATTACAGGTGAAATAGAATAATATTGCTCCCTTCTCTAACTACCCTCCCTTGGTTTAAGAGAAAGACTTTTAGAATTGAATCAAAGGGTATGGAGCACAGCACAACCATTAGGGGTACCTGACCTGCCACCTAACCGCTTTGATTTATCTACCCTGCACAATACTGTGTAATACCACCACAGGTCCCAGAAATAACACAGCTACATTAATGTGGTGCACTGACCTGGCTATTTTCATCTACTTCTAACTTGTCTATATGCAGTGCTACTCTGATTAACCTCTGATGCTGAGGTGACCTACTCAGAGCCAGCATATAAGCTCATTTACAGGCACAGACACACACATATATCCATATATACGTGTGTGTGTGTGTATATATATATATATTAAAAAAAGGGAGAGCATGAGGAAATGCCAGCTACAAGTAAAAGCTTAGCTTGAATAACATTAACAGAAAGATGCATATGGCAGCTGCATGATGGAGAGAATGTATGAATTCCTCCTTTCTGCAGAAGCAGCCAAATAGACACACTGAAGCTAATCATCTCCTAAGCTCATTAAGGTGTAAAAACAAAGCACCAAGAAAAGGAGATAGATAGTGCCTCTTTGGCTATTAGGTATAAGAATAAAATAGAGCTTGCTGTTTCAGCATCTGGTACTAGCCACTGTCATGCACAATATGACATAAAATGACATTTTCTGTGCTCCTGTGAATTGCATTCCTTTCAAAATGGAAGGTGCATATGGCATATTTTGGGCATCAGACACATCCCATATCAGATCTCAGCTTAGGGGCATTCTTCCAACTTCTACTTCTTATAACYCTTCTCCCAAACTTTGCTTGACAATTTAAATTATGGTTTTTATCTCAAAACAAAGAATGAGAAAATTGTAATAATTTTTGGTTCTTTTTAATAATTTTGATAACTTTATCATGATTCAAAAATCAAGGCAATGCAAAACAAATTGATTAAAACTGTCATTTGCCTATTTTACACCCCATAGCTACTCAAGTGCTGGAGTTAGCTCTCAAACACGGCGGGTAATTACATTTACTGTATTATTAATTTAAATGCACAGTGAATTTCTGGTTCATGACATTTCTGATATGTCAAGTAAAAGTAGATGTCTTCTATACGTGAAATATACAGGAGAGATGCAGCAGAACTACACTAATCCACACACTTAATAATTTACATGGACAAACTGTGTTCTCAGTAAGGATTTAAAGCATGGGTTTATAACAATGTCTCATATTTCAATATTTAAGTATCACAGTTTTTTATCAAAGAACATTTAGTTCATTTACTAGCATCTCAGAAAAAGATTTAAATGGTAGAGTCAGCCAGCAAATTGGAATTCTTGCCGTGAAACTTTCTATCAATCATTTCATTTCCACAGGATACTTAAAATGTTAAAATTTTGAGTTGGTTAAATAACAACTAATCATGCAATTTAATTTTGACTGCTGGAAAGTAAAATACACTAGATTTTTTTTCTGATTCCCACCCTCCCACTCCCACCCTTTTTTTTTTTTCCTTCTCTATTTCGGAATTTTCCATTGAGAAATTTAAGTTTCAAGTTTCAGTATACTTACCATTTTCCGGGATGTTTTTCAAGATCTAGCTATCCTAACATTAAAACAGCAGAATAAGAAAAAAAAAAAAAATTAAGAATGTATTTTTCATTTTATGGTTCCTATTAAGTGGTTTGGGTTGGGGCTACTTAAGGTTAATTCCCTATCACCTGATGTCAGTATTCATTCACTTCCATGGTTACTCTTGCATATGGTCCTCTCTAAATATTGTTACATTATATTGTTTGAAGCATTTCTGAAACATGAAACAATCTGATGAAAATAACTCAGTTTTTTATAATGTGATTACTGGGAAAAAAAGCCAGTACTATCCTGACATGAGAATTAAAACATATAAAAAAAAGAGACCTTATTAGAACATTATATTTTATACTGGAAAATGACAAAGCAGAAACCAGATTTACATAAGTATGTAAGAACATAGGGTATTAGTAGTGGCAAATAGATCCTTAAAGTAGTACAGCTATTTCTATAGTTAGAATTAGCATTTGAGCACCTTTGGACCAAGACCTCCCATTTCCTAAGTTATTAGGTACAAGGTGCTTGGACTACTTCAGCCGTGACAGTGGCAGGAAAGCTGCACATCAGGTAACACTGAGAAGCAGAGGACTAGTGGCTTGACAGAGAAATTTTCTCAAAGGAAAAGACTGACTCTTTTGACAGGTCCCAAAGGTAAATCAGGTAGTAAAACCCCAGTTTGGTCTTATCTCAACACAGACATGTATGCCAAAACTTGACAGAAAAAAAGAACCACATATACTTCTTTTTTCACACACAATGGTGCTTACAATATATTTTATATAATTAGCAACCCATGTGGCATCTAGAAAGTCAACTTCTTAACATTAAATTTGCATAATATTTTCTTCATTAAAATTATATATTTATATTAAATAGAAAAGCTCTAAAATGATAGTATTTTCAGGTTTGGGGCTAAACACTAATATACTTATGGCTTCAAATATTGTACTTCTAAATATACTATGATTGATATTTCAAAGATATTCCAAATAAATTTAATTAGTATTAACACAGTACATGAAACTGTCCACCTTGCATGAACCTGCTTCCATGTTAAGTTATAAACACATAAAACCAGAAATTGCGTATTAGCTTTTTTGCATGTTCTTACATTAGGAAAATAATCTGGAAGCTGCTCTACAGCTGTCATATGTATGCACAGCAAATTGCAAAACTGAATATAACTCTAATGTTACATGGCAGAAGCCATATTTTACAAATTTCCATTAAAGTGTTTTTGTACGATATGCATGAATAGCTAAAAGCAAATTCCAGGACAATTCAAGATCAATGTTATTCTTCAACAGCTTTTTGTACAATTGTGCTTTACAACTATGGTTCAAACTTATTCGTAAGAATAGGGACTACCATAACATAATACATCATGAATACTGCTTGTTTTAATGTTGATTCAAACCTTAACATTTTTTTTATTTGGATCAATCTGATTAGACTACTCACCACCCCGCAACAAGTGTTAGCGGCACATCGAGCAGTCATTCTCAAGTTATGAAAACAGCATAATTTCTGGCTTGCAGGGCAAGTACCATACTCAGGTACAGTCTAGGGGGAAATTTTGCCTTAAGAACTTCTATACGTAGTGCAAACTTCAAATAGACTATTGAATAATAAATATGGCCTAAAATTATCTATGTTTCTCTATCAATCTGCTGAACAGAGCTGTCTCAAGTCTTATCATCTTGAAAAAAGTCCAATTTTTAAAAAAACCTCTTTTCAGGAAGAAAATATTTTTGGTGATAAAAGAAAAAAATTGGGGGAAAGTAAGTCTGGGAAGTAGCACAAGAACTTTTGGAAGGTGATGATGGGCCTGTTAGCGTTAATGCTAAGGAAGGTTAGATGAGACGTGGGGAGGATTCACTGTTTTGAGACTTCTGGATAAACTCTTCTTCCCTTTTCTCTCCCTTCCTAAAAAAATCCTGTGCTTTCTGCTTGTCCTCTCCATTTCCTATGCTCCCTGCCCTGGAAAAGGAAGGGGCCAATGTCTGGATAACACGCAGCCACTGTAAGAAGTAGGTGTGGGACAGGATGTAGCAGCTTTCTGTTCTCGTTCCTGTCCCTGGCTCCGGTACATGCAGATGATTGTTTCAGGAAAGTAGCTGTCACTGGCACTACTTCTGGTTTGCTACCTTCTCTCTTCCATGGGAGTAGCAGAGACGTCTCCAGAGAAACTGTGGGATGGGCTATTTGGGCTAGGATCCTGCTCCCGCTGCAGCCTGCTGCCCCGGCCTCTTCCTTTTTTCACCAATACCTTGAACTGGGCTTGTACAGTAGTGGACTGATCACAGCACAATGGTGTTACATTGTGCATCAGCCTAGCGTAAGATTATTTACTCTATAAAATGTCTTACAGTTTCGGTGAACCAGACAGCAGGTAATGCAATTCATGTCTGAAATGATTTGAAAATTATTTGGAAATTAAAATATTCTCTGCTTAAACTTTAAAAACCAGGAAGTATGCAACTTTCATAGCACAAAAGAAAGAAAAGACAATAAAACAAAATATACAAAGTTCAGATTACTTAACAGCCAATTCATCATCAAAAGAACATGTGATAAATATGTTACTGTCTTATTTAAGAAGCGTAAAGCAAGCAGAGTTGATCAAAAGTTAGAGAAACCTACCTCCATTTTTTCATAGGTTTTTAGTTAGTAAATTCATTTATGAAAAAATACATACTTAGAGGATAGCCAGCAATGACTTCACTGTACCTGAGTCACTATGGACAGGCAATTTTTTGGTAACAAGTGGTATTTCTGCCCACACAAAGTATGAGTATAGACTAACTGCTCACACATTCAGTCCAGCAAAAAAAGGATGCTGCATACATAGAAGTAATGCTAAAAAGTGCATTTATTTTTGCCACACACATCAGTGCCCRTGAACATATATGATTAAAATTGCTGGAAAATAACAGAATTTGTTAGGTTATTCAAAGAATAAAAAATGGTGGTGCTTAGATACTCACTTTGTTATCACCTCTTTGAGCATTTCTATATCAAATTAGTACACAGACTCCATGTTACTTCTTAATATAATATTATATTACTATRGAATTTTCCCTTCCTTTTTGTTTCATAATAAAGTCATATTTCTATACTCTGGCCAAAATGACTAAGGCAATATTTGTACATTCTGAGTAAACTGAGGGCCTCAGACTAGAGAACGAATCCCATTTAACRTTCCATGTATCGAGTCAGCCATACTTACACAGACAAACTGAAGATTCTTATCACATGGGTTATTAAAAAAGTATAAAATCCTTTCTAACATMTTCCACATGTTAAAGATATGATTTTGAATGTCAAATAACTTCAACTATATAAAAGTTTTTTCTAAAAATACTTATCGCACTTCAGATTTTTGTTCCTGTTTTGACATGTAAAAAGGAAAGAAGTAGCAAAATAACCTTTAAAATAGTAAAATAAACAATTTAATTCCCACTCACACAGAAACTTATCAATAAGTTTTGTTCAACTTCCCAAGATTCAGATGAAAACAGAACAGACGTAAAAGACTTCAGTCTAAAAAGTAGCTTTCAGAAAGTCGTAGGAAGTGGAGAACAATATTCAGACATTATCACAGTTACAATTTTTTTTCAGAGGAGCTGGGCTGCACAACATAACCCTGAGTTATGCTTAAGTAAAATCTTTAAGTCACAAAAAAATTCAGGTATATTTACCGAAAATGTCTACATTTGGCTTTGTTTCTGATCTGTCCCCTGTCTCAGTACAGCACCTGCCTCAGCACTCCACCTTAATTCACAYGGATTTATGTGAATAAACCTTGTATTCTGTAACAGAGAGGATCAGCCTAACACTCCATTCAGTAGAACACTATTTGCCATTGAAACGTGCTTGCTCAGGGTTATGCTATATGATGAAAAATTATATTAATTAATGGGTTGATACATTCTAGAATATGTTTAGGGACTTTTCGTCCTGGTGATCAGCTTCTAAATAATACATGCTGCTGAAATTATTGTACGCATTGGTCTGTACTGATTTGAAATAGGTCAAGATGAGGTAATTCAGATCTATTCAGACTATTGTTTCACCTGATAGACTGGGAGATGAATCTTTAATGGCGAAAGACAGACAGTAAAGGTTGTAGAAGGTTAGACAGTAATCAAAAAATGCATATTAAATCACATGAATTCACTCAGGAACCTGCCAAGAAGTACTTCTGTTTTTGTCTAATGCAAGGCATTCCTGCTATTACAATCAATTCTAGTAGCCATTAAGAGAATTAGTATGGGGTAAAATGAAGTCACTAGCTCAAAGGTTACTGGAGTCTCCTGTCATCTGAAGTAATAAAAACTGACTGTCTTTTAAAACCAACATATACGGCTATGCAAAAATGAAGGGATCTGAAAACCTACAGGTACCCAATCCAGAAATATCTTTATAATAAATATTATTTAAATGTTAGGTGGAACCAACTGTTCAATTTGTTTTCACATACAGTAAATGTTACAATTTGTGTTGGCATTTGAATATAATTTACTGATTGGAAGTAGAATATTTGAAAATGCTCATCWGTATGTGTTCTTTCAGTGTCTTTCAACTCAAGCTAGTTGATGAAGAAGTAAAAATAGTGCTACTGAAAGCTATAAAGACATGCAGAACATATTTTGGGACTAGCATAACAGATTGAATTCCCTAACGTATTTAAACCAGTCTTAGCTTTCTGAAATAGCAGAAATTAAGTTATTTTCACAGTGTATACTTTTAATATAAACACACAGAGACATATATATAAAATTATCTGTAGTTTAACAACTGTAAATCATTACCATATTGACATAATAAGTACATTGAAATACTGTTGTATTAAGGAGTAGCTTTTGTAAGTGAAGGGTCAAAAAGTGATTTARAAAAAAAAAGAATTGATAAACACACCCCACACTATGTGGCATCATTCACAATAATATATGGGACCACAAGTAGATAGAAGCTGTATCTCTGTTTACTTTGGGAAGAGAYACTTTCACCTACTTTTTCAGCAGCAGACCTCAGTTCAATATTCAATTCTAAGAGCAGAAGGCCTGACAATTGTGAAGGAAGCTATATAAACCTAAAGAAATTATTAGCACACAGTTTAACAGTAATTTAAGTGTAGAAATCACCCACTGATCTGTCTTCTTTTGTGCCCTGCAGCCAGAACATTCCTAAACATTCCTAAAGCTTGCCAATGTGACGCCCATCTACAAGAAGGGCCGGAAGGAGGACCCGGGGAACTACAGGCCT